>BPLR01009799.1:0-68132 GCA_021605095.1 Caerostris extrusa | reverse complement strand
ATATTATTAGTGAATTATTAAAAAAAAAAAAAACTAAACTAAATATATACTTGGATATGTAAGGCATTTTCTCTTTTTATGTTACATATCAAATACAAGTTAAAACTGTGTTAAGTTTATATATATATACTTGTTATATATATACAGATTATAATTAAAGTAAATCAAAAAACTTTCAAAATGATTTAAAAAAAGAATTACGTGTCACAATGAGTTCAAATTTGAAATGAAGATACATGAAGAAGGGGGTAACGGTATGACATCAAAAACAAGTTCCGAAGTGTATTAATAGATGGTGCTGTAAGCGGTATAAAGAAAGGCAATTCGGCTGCCAGTGATATTTTGAATCGAAATGTCAACTTATTTGGCATGAGTTGCACATTAAACCGACTATTGTGTTCAATGTGCTTGATTGTTTCGGTTTTTTTGACGGGAAAAAATGACTTCCGAGTCATTCAACAGTCGTGACGCTGATAGTGGGCAACCCATCCTACCAAGGCAAGGTCATACCAAATTGGACGGAAAAAATCGGTTCAACTTTTTTGATGCCCTACCGTTTCCCCCTTCTTCAAGTATCTTCAGTTCAAATTTGAACTCATTGTGACGAGTGGTTCTTTTTTTGTACAGCATTTTGAAAGGGGGACTTTAATTATAATCACCCTGTATGTATATATATATATATATAAAATAAGTTAATATAATTCATAATTATATTATAATATATAATATAATTAATCAATATATTAAAATAAGGAAATGTGATATATATTTTAAAATAAAATTGCTATTTACTGTAGATATATAAATTTTTCATTTTGTCTTACATGACGAATTTTAAAGACATCAGCAATTAATATTGAAAATATTGTTCGATTAAAACTGCTTATTGTGTTGTTCTTTCAGTACGCCTACAAACTGTAAATCTTGCTAATGCATCATCATTATTATGTCAGCGTGGGTTCTGACTACGCACTTTTCTATGAGATGCAAAGAAACCTCTATAAAAAATTTTAAAAAAAAAAAAAAGAGCATGTTGAAGTATCTGAAATAATTCTAAGAGAACAAACTTCAAGTGAAATATTAACATTTTAATGTTCGAAATACTTCAGAAAATGAGTAATATTTTTATTGCGTTTGATGTGGGAAAGTATTGCATAATAAATTTATTCGACATTTTTATTCACAGAATAATTTTCCTTCTATTATGACTCATATCTGCAATTCAAATTGCACAATTTAAAATAAGTTGTGATAGTCGTCAGAAAATAAGGCCTAAATCATTTGATTTTAGAACCTAATTTAAATAATTTTTTAAATAACTAGTTGTTCTTCATTCAATTTGCTATATTTGACATATTTAAAAGTAAAATTTAAATAAACGAATTTCCTGTTTTGAATCTTTAAATATAGAAATTATAAAACTTTAATTTTTTTTCTTATTATTTATTTATTTAATTACTTTTATTATTGTGTTTGTTTTTATTTGTTTACTTTTATTATTTATTTTTTTTTTATTTTATTTATTTATTTACTTTTATTATTTATTTATTTTATTATTTTTATGTATTTATTTATTTGAAAAACATCTGATTGTTATTTATCTAATTTGTATAAATGAAAACTGTAACATATTAACCTGTTTCACAGTAAAAAAAAGTATATTTTTATATTTTAGAAGGGAAAAAAATAAGAAAATTGTACAATAAAAATAAAAATATAATAGATTTATTTATTTTGTTCAAAAATTATTAACAATTCCTAATCATTTGTAATTCAGAATCTTAATTCGATTAATTTAATCACTGATAATTTTTGTCCTTTTGTTTGCTTTTTTTTTTGGAATAAATTATAATTAATTCTAATAAATTATAATTAAATCAAATAAATTATAATAAATTCTAAACAATAAATTATAATAAATTCTAATTAATTCTTCTGGAATGTTATTTTATATATATATAAAATATATATAAATAATAATTATATATATAAAATATTTTAATATTTATATATATACTAATGTATTTTCAATATATTTAAAAAAATAATAAATCTTAATTTACATTTTCCCTTCAAATTCAGAAATATATAATATATATATTAAAAAGTCAATTGTTTAATCTCAAAAACTAATATAATAAAAAAGAACGATAATGAAATACAATATTTTTGTTAATTAAATTTTTCCATTGTCCACATATGATAAAATGAAAAATAAAAAAGTGAAACGTCCGCGACAGGATTCGAACCTGCAATCTTCTGATTCGAAGTCAGACGCCTTATCCGTTAGGCCACGCGGACTACGCAGGTTCATGATAAGCTAAAAATAAAACCAAAGCGATATTGAGGGCTTCTCCCTCGGTGAGTGGGGAGTGGAAACGGTTACTATGGTAACCCAAAGACTCCGCTAACTGTGGTTGAAGCTGTACCACAGTAAGCTTTCTTGTTAATGGTGATCCTGTAATTGCGAAACTAGGATCCTATTTCATAGAAAAAGAAACTTATCTATCATTTCACTATTTAAATGACGTATTGCTTCAAATACCGAATAATTTGTTGTGTCTAACATACATTACTTCATATTTTCTGAGAAATTGAATAGAGAGTGAATGAAACTGATAATATAGGATTCCGTTATTCAAATAAAATTTGACGGTCTGATGGTCAATTTGTTAGCACTCTGGCAGTTGGTGCTTCAGGTTCGAATCCTTCAGTTCGGTTCAGACTGATGGTGGCATGAACGTTTGTGAATGGTTAGGAATTCACGTTAAACTGTAGGTCCCGGTATAATTAGCCCAATGTGTGCACAAAAGGTCCGTAGAGCGACAAACCAAAAAAAAACTTGAAATCTTCTGAAAATTGAAACCTTCTCTAACCCAAATAGCTTTCTTGTCTTACAAAAATATCTATCAACTTGAGTGAAATTTTTTTTCGTATCAGGTATTGTTTTTACTTTTATAGGATTAGAATTTAAAAAAATTTAATCAAATTCTTGAATCTTACAGAAGTTTAATTTATTTTTTGGAACAATTGCACACAAATTGGAACAATTACATCTTTATAAATATTAATAAAAAAATTCTGTTAAATGGCGAACAGTAAATAGTTTGCAGAAAAATTATCTCTAAATCAATTCAGTTACAAAACAATAAATAAACGAAAGAAAAAACAAAACAAAATCATTACATTCCAGTTTTCAGTTCGCACAATTTAGCTACAGTAATCAAATCCTCTAACAAAATTTATGGCACTATTAAAAAAAAGGAACGAAATTGACCTAAAAATGCAATATTTTCATTTGGTTTGACTACAACAGAGCTGAAAAGCTACATAATTCATAATCGATATGGTTATTCATCTAATCGTAATTCAAAGCTTTTAATCTCTTCAGAGCCACTGATACACATAAATTTAACTTTTATTAGTTACAATTTTAGTAATAATTTTTTTTTTCTAATGTAGCTGGCAAACATTTAGCCACTTGTCTTTGATGCCTTAAGGCAAGAGCTGCACAGATGTTACTCACTTTGCTCTACCCAGGAGGTGCGTGTAGCTTGCAGATAATCTACGGACGCGGAGTAACACTACCCCCGTAACGCTCTACGATCTTGTTAGACCGGGACCTACGATTTAAAGTGGATTCCGAACCACTACAAACATCCATGGCACCGGCGGGACTCGAACCCGAAGCCTGTGGTACCGAGCGCCAGAGCGCTAGCCACTCGACCAGTCAGGCCCCATTTTAGTAATAAAGAAAAACTAATGTGTTAAATATTTATTACACCCTGTGCCCCACAATAATAATAGCAATTGATGAATTTAATTCGTCTCAAAAGAAAATAAATATAGACATTTTATTATCCAAAATTAGACTAAATTAAAAATATTATTCCTAATTTTTTATTTTGAGTGTTCAGATAGTTTCTGGATTTTTCAATAATTTCGTTACTGCATTTTAAATTTGTAAGTAGGATCATTTAGCTGCGAAGGTTTACTTTGAATATATGCATGAGCTTAAAATAATAAATCTTAATAATAATTTCAGAATATCATACATGGATTTCCATATT
The DNA here is from genome assembly GCA_021605095.1 of Caerostris extrusa. Lineage (NCBI taxonomy): Eukaryota > Metazoa > Arthropoda > Arachnida > Araneae > Araneidae > Caerostris > Caerostris extrusa. The sequence continues at coordinate 64,062 of BPLR01009799.1, read as the reverse complement.
CCAGATATGGATTTACTTGTTTTATGGGCATTCCTTTCTTCAAAATTTGGAAGAATGTAGATATGGGATTCAATGGTGTGAGCTGTTGATTCGTATGGTATGTCTAAGTTTTTTTTCCATAATCTTCACATTTAAGTCCACAGTTTTGTTTTTTTTCAACGAATCAACATTAACATGAGATTAAACCTTCACACTTATTTTCGAAAACAAACTTTTAAATTCCTGACAGTGTCATTCTGTTGCACTTAAATTGTTTTGCAACTAATTAGTGTAATTGCAATATTTCTTTTGATGCATCAAGAAGGGAACAATAGCAACCCGATCTTTGCTTGAAAACTCACCGTTTCTCATTTCGTTTTTATAAATGAGGGGATATTTAGCTGAAAACAATTGGTGCCTGATGGCCTAGTGACTAGCGCTCTGGATCCCTGTGCTACAGGTTTCGGGTTCGAGTCCTGGCGGTGCCATGGATGTTTGTAGTGGCTCTGAATCCACTTTAAGTCGTAGGTCGCGGTCTAATATGGCTGTCGGGAGCTGGGCTGTCAATCCTACCCCCGTAAAAGGAAAAACGTCTCCTGTCTCGAATTCTGTCAGTAGGTAGACGGCCTTGGTCCACCATGGGGCTGTTGCGCTGATGAAGAAGTATATTAATAAAAGTAAATTAAAGTAAATAAAAGCGTTTACAACCCTATTCCGTAAAAAGTCAGCGTTACAGAGCCAAGTGAGACCTCTACCTACGGGTGCTCCATCACAACAGAAGCTACACCTCCCCTTTCCTCCTTCCGTGAGACCACATGGTTATTGGACTTAGTCTAAATGTTGATGTTTACCACGTGGGATAAGAAATAATAAAAACAATTGATTTCGATCCGCTGATGAAATTAGAAAAAAATTATTATAATTAGTAATCATCATGATTGGCACAACAGCCCCATGGTGGGCCAAGGCTGTCTGCCTACTGGCAATTTCGAAACATGAGATGTTTTGTTTTTTTTACGGGGTAGGGTTGTCAGCCCTACGCCTAACGCTCTGCAGACATGTTAGACTGAGACCTACAGTTTAAAGTGGATTCTGAAGCACTACAAACATCCAGGGCACCACCGGGACATGAACCCGAAACCTGTGGTATCGAGGGCCAGAGCGCTAGCCACTCGTCCATTCAGGCCCCATAATTCGTAATAATTAGATTAATTTTAAAATTGAAAGATGTGTCAAAGCAAATGACAGATGTCATGAAACATTGATTTGGATTTGAAGGCTTCGCAATTTTGCTCTACGAACGTAACTTAGGGCTGCAGTCTCAAATAATTCCCGTTTAAATATTCATTTGCTACTTGTATTACGGACAGAGATAGAGGAAATTTTCTGGAAAATGAAACAAAAGATTCTTACATCAACATTTATACTGTTTTATTCTATGTAATAACACTGTTTGGCAACAATTATTATTCTAAGAAGTGGAATTCCCGATGTGTCATAAGTAAAAAATTGAGAAAAAGGAATTAAGTTGCTCAAAATAATTAAACATGTTGTAATTTTCCTATGAAACATAGATGCAATCGGTTTTTCTCCCTTGTTTTGAATATAAGAAATGAAATAAACATACAACAAAGTCCAAACACCGATTCCATGCTGTTATCTGCATACTTGAAGACGTAGGGTCGAGGCCAGATTTAAACACTGACCGAAGGTTCGCTTGACGTCGAGTTTTTGCAGTTTGAGCTTGAAAAAGAGTCCCGTTCTCTTTTAAGATAGAGCCTACAGGCGTTTCTTGGAAGATACTAAATCCATTGAAAAATTTATGAAGGCTGAGAGGTAATTCTGATCCACTGAAAGCTGCGAAATAAAACTGCATGCATTTCGATTTTTCATACAAACTACAGCAGACATGTTTCATGTGAGGCGCTCAAAACTTCCACTCTCATTCTGAATGTATCTTATGCTATATACTTCACTATTCTGTTCACAGAGAGTGGGCAGAGGAACATGTTAATTAGAAGAGATCATGAAGCATTATTATCTTCTCCAATGAGCATGTTGCTCATTTGATATCCTGATTATGTATTTTTCTCTGGAGACACTCGAAATAGTTCTCGTGCAAGAAAATGTCAGATTTGGAGGTCTCGGCAGGCATCTCCATGGATGGCCAAACTGATCTCCACATCATTAGAAATGGATCTATTTTGTATAGAAATGGATAAAATCTCAGCAGTTGGATCAATTCATAGAAGTCAGATCGTGAAAATGGCATAGAAATCGAATTAGGCCTTAGAAATCAGGCCAGATCTTGGAAATGACATAGACATAAAATCAGATCATAGAAGTCAGTTCTTGGAAATAGATTTGATCACAGAAATCAGATCATAAAAGTCCGATCTTGGAAATGGATCAGACCATAGAAATCATATCTTGGAAGTGGCATAGGAATAAAATCAGGTCATAGAAGTCAGATCGTGAAAATGGCATAGAAATCAGATCAGACCTAGAAATCAGACCAGATCTTGGAAATGACATAGACATAAAATCAGATCATAGAAGTCAGTTCTTGGAAATAGATTTGATCACAGAAATCAGATCATAAAAGTCCGATCTTGGAAATGGATCAGACCATAGAAATCATATCTTGGAAGTGGCATTAGAATAAAATCAGGTCATAGAAGTCAGATCGTGAAAATGGCATAGAAATCAGGTCAGACCTTAGAAATCAGACCAGATCTTGGAAATGACATAGACATAAAATCAGATCATAGAAGTCAGTTCTTGGAAATAGATTTGAACACAGAAATCAGATCATAAAAGTCCGATCTTGGAAATGGATCAGACCATAGAAATCATATCTTGGAAGTGGCATAGGAATAAAATCAGGTCATAGAAGTCAGATCGTGAAAATGGCATAGAAATCAGATCAGACCTTAGAAATCAGACCAGATCTTGGAGATGGCACAGAAATAAAATCAGATCAGATCTTTGAAATGGATCAGATTATAGAAATCAGAACAGATCTTAGAGATAAGGCCAGATCACAGAAATGAATCATATCTTCTCTGATGATTCAGCAAAATAGGGAAGACTTTCTCAAACCTTTGTGAAGCCCTAACGTTGCAGCAATTGGAAAATGAATTGATTTAAATGAACCATAAGTGCAGCTCACATCATGCTCGACTAGTGAGAGATTTAAGTGAGGACAAAGGAATTATACGAAGGGTCTGAACATCCTGTTCACTAAACATAAACTTAATAGAACATGTTTGTCATAATTTAGACACACGAGTTTCTGGCCACCTTACCGTGCCTCTCAAATGGTTCAAGATTTTGAAAAAGATCTTCTACATGATAGAGATAGTAGTATGATACCCTCATTAATAACTTGGTAGACACAAAGTATGACAGGTATTTAACGTTGCACGTAGTTTCGGGAAACCCTATCCATATTAAAATTGAATTTTTTTTTTTTTTTGTAAGAAACTGCATTGTTTTTTAATTCTTTCCTTCCATCCATGGGATTTTCTTTTTTTGTAATACCACTTGACTTGCTATTGACTTGCCACTTCTAATGCCATTTAAGGATTGCCGTTTCTGTGAATAACGTATCAACCATCAAAACTCTTTCCCATTCCCAATATCATTCCAAAATCTTAATATCAAACCTTTGGCATTGTGAAAAACAAAAAAAAAAATATTACATTTGTGGAAAAAAATCGATGTGTTTCAATAAATGAAATTTTTTCATCTGTAATTTAATGCATACAATAACATTCAACGGACACCTATATGGATATTATTGTTTGTTTATTTAATTAATGGTTATAATTTTTTGTTGGATTACTGTTGATGACAAAAAATTTTTTCGAGCAAAAAATTAATTCAATTTTTTTACACTTTAAAAAATTCGATCCTGAAGAGATCAACTACAATTTGGAAAAAGTGGCAAGCAGCGAAGTTGGACTGATTAAAAACAGGTAAAAAGGGAAGGAAAGATAATTCTGAATGAGTTTTAATTATAATGACAATAATTTTTATTTTTTAATAATTAAAATTTTTAATTACATGAGATAAAAAGAAACTATTAATTTTTTTTTTTTTCAAAAATTCTTTGCACCTCATGTATCTGAGTAGCACCCCTAATAAGTAATCGATTTGTCCCTTTCCGTTTTTAAACCGGATGTTTAAGTTCCCATAGAATCGGCGATGTAACTATAGCTGGCATTTAAATTATATGTATGAAAAAAAAAATTATATACAACCATTAAGTTGAGACAAATTATGAAATAAAACAAATCTCATTTTTCAAAAATAAAATTTATCTTTTTTCTTTTTTTTTTATTTAATCTTTATTTTATTTTATTATTATTATTATTGCTTCACTGAGATTTTCTAACCGCAAAACCACAATTTATTGTCTTACAAAAAAAAAAAAAAAAAAAAAAAAAAAAGAGAGAGAAATTCATCTGAAAACGCAACGAACCGAATTATGAGGCAATTTGCTATTGCTCGGCTATTTACTACGGCTATTATGTATTGCGGAATAAACAAAAGAATCAATTGGGCTCGTTTAAATAAATGTACACAAAAAAGAGTTTCACCTAACTCTTTTTTGAAAAAAAAAAAGAAAAGAAACTTATGTTTAATATTTTGCAAACAATAATTCCAAAATTAAATTACAAGCATGAATGAACAAGCAACATAATTTCATTTCACTTTTATTGTGAAATGTATACTTTGAATCGTGATTCGTCATTTTTGTTTTCCTTCTATTATATTTTTTATTAGTTTATTATTTTTTTAAATTAACAAACTGTGTACATTACGTAAAAATTTTGAAATAACTGTCAGGTTTAATTTTCTTTTTTTCATATTATAAAGTGAAAACTTTGCAATTATCAGAGTAAATATTTCATTCTTTTTTTGTAACTGAGATAGTTTGTTGTTGTTGTCGTCATCGTATCCCTCATGGAAGGAGGGAAGAGGGGCAGCTTCTGTTGTGATGCAATACCCGTAGGTAGAAGTCTGAATTCTACCCGGGTCGCTGAAGAAGGGGGCAGTACCTTCCGAGAGGACTTTGAGGGGGAGCTACCCCATATGGGTGGAAACCGGAAAACTCCTAGTAGTTAAGGCTCGTTCCCACTGAGGTGAGGTGGCGACGCGTCACGCGGCAGGGAAGAAAATTTTTTCTACTCGTTCACACCAAAACTTCAGAAATCACTTTACGCCTGGTGAAGTTTCAGTTACTTCTACTAGATGACAGATCTACTATTGGCTCAATCCAAGTCACAAGCATTTGATCCAAGTCACAATCACGCGGCAATCATTTGAGAGTTGAAAGTTGGTCAACTCGAAGCGGTGGATTTCAACCGGTTTCAGGCGAACGCTGTCAACGCTTCACGTTTCAACGCCTCATGCCTCGATGGGAAACGAACCTGTAAGTCCGACTCACGAGGAAAGATATTGAACATCCCAAACGCCATCGAGTCTCCTCTTCTCTTTTTTTTGAAACAGTATCTACTACAAAGCCACCAGAGTACTGAACCTCAGCCGTAACGCTCACCAACAGCGTACTTTGCCAATGAGCCACGAATCAGGAGAGATAGCTTGTTTCGTATGATATTTTTCTTAACCAAATGATTCTTAAACTGTTTTCTACTTGTAAATACTATATAACGACAGCGTTAGTAGTTGTTTATCTATCAGAATTGAATTATTTAAAAAAAAAAAATTATTAAATTTAGACCAAAATATAATTATAAGATGTATACTAATTTTAAATTATATTAATAATTTCTTTAAAAGATGCCAGAACGTTTAAAAGCAGTTTGCTGTTTTTGTTTCTTATCCTACATGGTAGACATCTAAAACCAACCCCACGAACCCTTATAAGCTCATGGTTGAAGGGAAAGAGTGCAGCTTCTGTTTTGATGGAGACCCCGTAAAACCCATGACTCTGCTCCGAGACGCTCTACAGTTATATAAGACAGGAACCTACGAAAGCGGATTCCGAACCATTACAAACATCCATGGTACCCGTGGGACTCGAAACCGAAACTTGGAGCACCGAGCTCCAGGGCGCTAGACAATCGGCCATTCATGCCCCTTAAAAACAGTTTTGTTATACTTAATGAACGTATTACTTTTAACGGGGCCTGATGGCAGAGTGACTAACGGTCTGACGCTCAGGTTTCAGGCACTGGGTGAGCCACGGGTGCTTGTAGTGGTTCGGAATCCACTTTAAGCCGTAGGTCCAGGTCTAATATGATCGTAGAGAGTTGGGCTTAGGGCTGACAACACTACCCTGTAAAATATAATATCTATCTCGAACTCTGCCTTTAGGCAAACGGCCATGGCCCACCATGGGGTTGTTGTGCCACTGATGATCCTGTCTAATATGACTGTGCTGAGTAGTGCTGACAGCCCTACCCTGTAAAAAAAAGGAAACATTTAATATCTCCAAATCTGCTAGTAGTCAGACGCCCTTGGCCCACAGTGTGGCTGTTGCGCCAATGAAGATAGAGAATTACTTTGTTGAATGAATTGAATTTATTTTTATTGTATGTGGAATTATTATTGTATGAATTTTACGTATTGAACGTATTATGTATTGAATTTTTCTCCGAGAGGGTTCGTGCGGCCTGATGGCTAATTGGCTAGCACTGTGGCCTTTGGTCCCACAGGCTTCAGGTTCGAATTCTGGCCGTGACCCGGTTGTTTCTGGTTGGTTCGGAATCCCCATTTAATTGTAGATCCCGGTCTAATCACTCTAAAGTGTGCATAAAATGACGGTAGAGCTGCAAACCAAACCGAGAGAGTTTGCAAAGGTTATTAAGTCTGCAAAGATAATGTATTTAATCGTGTAAGAAGGAAAAGGTGTTTTATCTTTAATTTTAAATATAAAAAAATGCAATTTAAATAAATATCAGCACTAAAGTCCGTTTAAAAGAATATATTTCAAAATATTCTGTTACAAGCTATACGATTTTCAAAATTCGATCTGACTTGAAAGCATGATGTCATTTTCTAAATTTATTTTTCTATATAGTATTTTGATAGCTATTTTAATCAATGTAGTTTTACTTTATTTTTTCGTTGCCTTTTATTTTATGATGCTCAAATAGATATGATTAAACTTCTATTAATATAATATCTAACACACTAGTACATATAATTAACATAACGTATTGTAAGACTTCTGTTAACATATTTTATTTTGATAAGTTTTGTCGATAAAAGATCATTAATAAAAGATGAAAATCCGGTTTGGTAAAAATCCTTGTTCAAATTCTTTACATTCTTGCTGTTCGTACATGTAAGAAAACATGATACCGTAATAAAAATTGATATAATTATAAGTATTGTTTTTATTATAAAATTACCAAATTTTATTTTATTTTATTGTAAAAATCCCGATTTTTATTTAATTTTATTTAAAATTCAAAATTTTATTTTATTTCATTGTAAAAAATCCCGATTTTTACTTAATTTTATTGTAAAAATCCCAATTTTTATTTAATTTTATTGTAAAATCCTAATTTTTTTTTATTTTTTATTTAAAAAAAATCCCAATTATTATTTAATTATTAAAAAAGTGAAAACTTTTTCATGAATTTGCTTACGCTGCCTATAAAAGTGTAACGGATTTAGAGAAATCGTACTTTCCAATACTTGTTATAAAATTTATTTATAAAGCAAATTTATTTAACATCTAAATAATACATATGGGGCCTAAATGGTTGAGTGGCCGGCGATCGGTGCTATGGATGTTTAGTGGTTCGGAATCCACTTTAAATTGTAGGGGCCGGTCTAACATGAGTCTGTAGGGCCGGTCTGACAACTCTAACCCGTAAAAAGATAACATCTCCTGTCTTAAAATCTGCCAGTAGGCTGAAGGGCTTGGCCCATTATGGGGCTGTTGCGCCATTGGTGATGATACTGCATATACGTTTAGAATAAGTATTAAGTAAATGCTATTAAATTGTTAAATGTCAAGTAATTAGATAACTTTTAAATTAATAACACAAAATACAATTTTACCATAAAAAAATTTATAATTTTTATTTAATTTACTATTAATAATTATAATAATTTCTTCAACTAATTGCTATTATTTACTAGATAAGAAAAATAATGAACTAAAATAATTAGATCTCAGGGATATAATTTTTAAATTTATAAAAAATATTAACACACAATTCTTTACAGCCGCAAAAAAATTCAATTTAATCCATTAAATTTTTTTTTTTTTTTTTTTTTTTTAAATCTTTCCCTCTCTTATCTTTTTTTTTCTTTTTTTTTTTTTTTTTTCAAATTTAATACTGTTGCATTGTCAAATCTCTCTCTGGCTACAAAGTACCAACCTTAATCACATATTAAATGACGGTTTTGGAAGCTGAAGATTGATCTTGAAAACGTGGAAACGCCTTTTGAAGTTCACCGAAACGCGCAGAAAATAAAAAAAGTCGGCCATCACGACTCAACCTCAGGAAAAAGATAATCAAATTCGAAAACTTCCCAAGGCTGGTACCGAAATGATACATCTTCCCAAAGCTCCAACAAAAGGACATTGAAACAAACTATCCGAATGATATAAAAGAAACGTAATTACAAAAAAGAAGAGAAGAAAAGAGGATCATCAACAAAAGAAAGAAAATGATGGAAAACCTACACTCATCATCATTATCGTCAAACAAGAATAAAAATTCGCAGGCAGGCCGCGCTCCGATGGGCAAGGCGGCCATCTTTTCTTGGATTGAAAGAATACAGATCTTATTCTAATAAGTTAACAAAAAAAAAAAAAAAAAACATAATTTGCAAATGATGTGTATTTTTTTTTAAACAAAGCTTATTAAATATAGGTTTATGATAATTAAAATAAGTCAGGTAAAGTATTAATTCAGACGACGAATTTACGTTACCAATTATAGAGAATATAGAAATTCACCAATTATAGAAATTCTTAAGAATCACCGTTAAGAATTGTTATTCTTCATAAGATAAAATATTTAAAATTAATTTAATAATTTAGTTTTGATTTTCTATATTTAAACCTTTCCTGACATGTCATTATAAAGTTTAATTTATTTCAATTCTTTCTATTAGCTCACACTCTCCCTATATATATCTTGTTCAAATTTTCAATCGTTCATAAAATACTTTTATTCATCCACTCGAGTTCAAATACATTTTTTTTTTATCTTGTAGTGGATGACACTGGATGTGAATACAGTTTTTTTTCAAATATTAATTCATTCATTAAATTTAATTAATTAATTAAAATTTTTTTAGATTTAAGTTGCATATATCTGCCAATAGATGGCGACAGATAAAAAATTATTTATAAAGGACTTTCTGCAATAGAGGGAAAACAAAGGTAGGAATTGACTTAAATTTTTTTTTTTTTTTTTATATATTACAATGTTTTTGCATTAATTTTTGAGTTTTCCAGTATTTATGGACACTGATTAGTGGAATATCATTAATAGTTTAATTATTATGATTCTCTACATTTTGTCACATAATCTCTGCTCTTTAAAAAGGAATGGATAAACTTATGAACACCGCATGTTGACCGGCAATCTCAAGAGAATTGTCTATGTATCTATATCTATACATCTATCTATCTATCTATATTGTATATGTATATATATACTAGCAGAACGCGGCATACCTACCCAGCATTCCTGCAAAAAAAAAAAAAAAAAAAAGAATTGTAGAAAATAACAAGTCGCGAATATATTTGTTCCAATATATGTGCATACTCATTTCCATGGATAACGTTTGAACGGTATGTAAGAAGAAGTGCTGCATCTGATGGCAAGTAACTATAAAGTGGATAGCGCGAACCTATTTTCCATACTAGAATACATATTATTAACAATTTTCATAGCGATGGGTTGAACGGATGGATATATATATAATATATATATATATATTATATATATATATATATATATATCAACCATAAGGCCTATATGCATATATATAGGGCCTGACCATGGCATTTACATATTCAAGTGGCTATCGCTCGGTACCAGAGGTTTCGGATGCGAGTCCCGGCAGTGCCATGGATGTTTGTAGTGGTTCAGAATCCCCTTTAAACTGTAGGTCCCCGTCTAAAGGGATCATAAAGCGGCTCCCTTCCGCGTCCGTAACATATTTTCGAGCTACACGTGCAGCTCATGGGTAGTGGTAAATGAATAAGAGCGGTGCAGCCCTTGATTATTGAATAAAGATTAACTGTCTCTAAATTACCAGCTGCATTATAACAACATTTATTATTGCTTTGTACATGATAAAAATAATAACATTTAGTAAAATAAAAATGGGTGATTTATTTAATAAGTGCTTTAATGTTTGGCTCACTTTCTGTACTAAACAAGCGCAAAATTAATGATTATATATATATATATTTCCCCGTTAGCATATTTGTTGCCACGCATGTGTTGATAGAAACAGACTTTAGCATTTTAATGTATTATTTAGCAACAACCAATTGCCTAATTGCTGGACAAAATTTGACAAAAGTTTTTTAAGTAATTGTATTTTTAATATAAAATCACAATGCGAGCCGCACGAAAAGTATTGATTAGCCGCATTCTGTTTATTGCTGTCTCTAGCAGACACCTATACAGCAAAGAAGGGGAAGGATGAATTCTTCACCCAAAAAAGAAAAAAAAAAAAAGAAAGAAAAAAGAAAAGCGAAAGAAAAACCGTGCGTGACAAGGCGTATGTAATATGGGGTAGAATAGCTTAATTTTTCTGCGTATCGCTAAAGGAAAAACATCTTTACCAGGAATCAGAAGAAAGAGTGAGAGAGAGAGGAAAAAATATTAAATAAATAAATAAACGCCGCGTATCGCATTTCTTCCTCCTATCGCCCTCAAGGGATTATATTCTTTTTCATCTTCGTGATTGATTCCCGAAAACTAAAAGGCAGACTTTCCTAAGTGAATTAAATGGGATTCGGGCCCCGATAAGAAGATGTGGCAGATCTTGTGACCGCCGTAGCGGAAAATTGAGGGATTTATTGGAGGATTTAATTTCTTTAGATTTCTTTGGAAAAGGGGGAGGGGGGAGATTCAATTGCCTGATGGAGTTTCCCCGTTCTGATGTAATGATGATCCCACCTAATGCAGGTTCCTTATCTTATGACAAATGTGATCTGACAACTTTCAAGGTTTCGATTTCTGGACAGCAACCGTTTCTTGTTAATAATTTTGTATTTATTCGCGTTGGCAAGAAACTCATATTGTTATTTTGTTAAAAGTTCGCCTTGGGTTGAATTTCTCTTTTGAACTAAATATTAAAGATCGTATAATTATGAAATGTTAGGTATCTTTATAGTAAATATAATTAATTATGAGCAGTGACAGGCAGACCGTGGAGCGAGAGCCATCTGCGATTTGACTTAAATTTCTCTTTAAAGTTTACACTTTAAAGTAAATGTGAGATCGTCCAGTACTAGGTGTCGTTATACAGAGGTTTAAATTCATTTCGAACTGGATTGCTCTAGTTTTTGAATTGCATATATTCCATTCTAAATTTGTTTTTGAATAATATATAGTGCATAGTATAGCCTTGAGACGCTCGTCCATAACATTAGTGCCTTTTATAATAAATATATAGATCCTTTATAATAAATATATAGAGCCTTTTATAATATATAGCCTTTGCCTTTATAATAAATATATAGAGCCTTTATAATATATATAAATAGAGCCTTTATAATAATAGATATATAGATATATCCGATCTCTCAAGTATTTGGAATTTTAAATTCAAATCAAGTTTTTCTAGTTAGATGTATTAAAAATATTTTGTTAGTTTGTTTGCTTCTTTTTAATATAATGGAAAAAAAAACCAACCAAGATAATTATTCACAACGTGTATATATTATTTATATGTTAAATAAACCAGCTTTATAAATAAATTTTATAACAAGTATTGGAATAGTTCGATTTCTCTGAAATCCGTTATAATTTTATTTTGGGCGTAAGCAAAATTCATGACAGTTTTCACTTTTTTAATAAGAATTAAATAAAAATTGAGATTTTTAGAATAAAATCAATGCTTATAAATAACAATATAAATTTTTATTGCATATAAGACGTAAACAATTTAAAATAAAATAAAAATAGTAAATTCGTTACTTCGATTGATAAAAAATTTTTAAAAAAAAAGTGTTTCAGGAAAATAACATGTTTTCCTTTACGATTTCAGCTTGAATAAAATGAGTGAGTTTAGATTACGTTAAAACAACGTTATCTACAAGGTAAATAATTTTAACAATAAACAATATAAAATTGATTCAACCATTTTTATGCATATTTTTTATATAGAATAACGATGAAACTTTCACTTGAATTTCTTTGAAATTTCATTTCGGAGAGAAAGTATGCAAAGGTAAATGTACTCTCTTGCAAAGTCCAAGGTATTTTTTTTTTTTTTTCATCTAATCTTTGACCTTTCTGCTAATTCAAAACATTTTTAAGTGAATCTTTTACAAGAATTACAGATGCCTAAGGCAAATATTTCGATTTTGGGAATCTTTTTAAGTGACATTAAACACTTTTGATCTCACTGGGGGAAAAATGGAATAAAAAAAAAACTTTCACAGTTTGGAATGATTTCTAGTAATACGAGGAAGGTCAAGATCTTTTTCTCCGAAAATCTCTTTCTATTTCTCTTATATAAATCCCTCGAGTCTTAAATTGATAATTATCCTCTTTCGACCATCTTGATGTTTAGATTTTACCCACTGGTCTTCTACTTAGTTATCGTAATTCCTAATACCGAATCATAATATGATGGTAGATGATATCTTCTCGTTAAATCCTTAGGCCAATCGGGATGAAACGAAATAATGATAATAAAGAAAAAAAGACGAATAAAAAAAGAACATTGGTAGAAAGAAAAAAAAAGAACGCCCTTGGGTGTTTCGAAGAATTTTTAGGGAGAAAGATTCTTAATGTAGAGAATCAAGAAATGTTCCGATCATTGTATTTTGATCTGATGTCGAAAGTTCTTAAAGACGATAATGATGATGAGAACTTTTTCTTTCTGTGTTCCCTTCCCAAACTACATGAGCTAACTTCTTTTCAACTGTCATGAGTGCCTGATCATAAAGAGGTTAATTCCTATAATCTCTGTTCTATTCTGTTCTTTTTTTTTTTTTTTTCTGCGAAGAACATAATAAAGACTTCTTATGTTGCAATCCCCAGTTATAAGAGGATTCCAAATTCTCCCATCTTAGAATCTTCCGAGGAAAATGTACTTTAGATCGGCAAATGATGCTGTAATGTTATATTCGAAGATTAGGAACTATTTTTTTTACTCTCTCTTTCTTTAGAATAACTATTTTCGAAAGTGATCTTGAATTCTTGAAAATGGCGCTTTCACAGTTTATCAGAATAAATTAGAGAAACTTATTTTTCAATTAAGTCCCATTGCAAGTTTTTGAAAAGGATCTTTGTTGTCTCCGACAGAAATTTGGAGTGATCGATTCTAGAATGTTAACGTGTGAAAAGCTTTGAAGAACTTCCTAGAATGGCCACGAAAATAAAAATAAAAAATCGCCTGATGTTTTAAATTATTCGTAAACAAGTCACACAAGGTCATCCATAAAAAAAAAAAAAAAAAACTATTTACTGCCTATTAAATACAATTGGAAAATGATTCTGACTTAAACATAAATGAAATATAATAGCCGCCATTATGTTTTCAAATTGTGCATGTTCCGTGAATGCTTTTTATGATGTCTTAAGACAGGGGTTGCCAACCCGCGAGCCGCCTTGAATATTTTTCCAGCCGTGAGATTTATCACACTTTTGCAAAATATATTTATTTTATAATGGCCAAAGTAACGAAAAAACCAATGTATTAAAAAAATACATTTGTGCGCATCCGTCTATTCAAAAATTAAATGTCGAAATTATAAAAAAAAAAAAAAAAAATTAACTTTGATTTTAAAATAATAATCTTGCGAATATAGGACAGATATTGCCTGTTTTATTTATGAATTTATAGTTATGAGTTCAGAATAATTATGTTATATTCTGCCAACTGAAGACGCGAGCGCATCTCGGAACATCTAATGTAACAGTTACTATGTTTTACTTTATGTGACCTCAGTGACCATCAATAGATACGCACAGTTGATTCTTAATAGCAGAGCAAACCAGACTTAGTTCAAGTTGTTAGCTCCTTTTGGTTCAACTTACACCTGTAAAACGTTTTTTGTTTTTCGAAAATGAAATTGACCCAACACAAAACAAGCTCAAATATAAAGGAGGCTAACCTGCAACACCCATTACGATGAGCAAATACAAAAATGGAGATCGATTTGCAAAAGCTAAGTGAAAGAGTGGAGTACCTTTATAGTATAGTGCAGTGAATCTTTATAGTATATAATTCTTCTGTAAGTGTATTTGTCACTGAACTTCTCTAAACAGCCTGACAAATTTTATGTGTGGGTTTGACAAAATATGTAGAATGTTTTCATGCCATTCCCTTTGTTGTAAGTTGCCCCCAGAGGGTGCTGCAGTCTATTAACTTTTGTACCGTTCAACACATCGCTATGAAAATGGGCAATAATATGCATTCGAGTATGGAAAATAGATTCGCGCTATTCACTTTATTGTCACTTGCTGCCAGAGGGTGCTGCATCATTTCATATTATATGCCACTCAAACGATATTCATGTAAATGAATATGCACATATAACCGGTGGACTGAAAAGTTCGTAGGCTGACACATATATGGCGCTACTAGTATTAAATCCATATGATTTTTAGTTAGCCTAACCTTCAAAAGACATATATAAATTTGACAGCTGTTGCCTATTAGCATGTGAGTTATAGCATTTTTAGTGTTCATCACGTGCAGTCTACTCGGCTAACTGTCGATTGGACTCCGGTGTGAAATGATGGAGCCATGTTTCATCCATTGTCACATATCGACGCAAAAATTCGGGTTGATTAAGATTGAACAGCTCAAACACTGCTTAAAATCATCCATTCGTTGTTGGTTTTGGTCGATTGTGAGCTTTGCGCGGCACCCACTTTGAACAGAGCATTCGCATATCCAAATATTCATTCACGATATGTCCAGCATGTTCCTTTTGATATCTTTAGGGTCTCAACTATCTCAATCAACTTCACTTTACAGTTATCAGAAATTATTTTGTGGACTTTTTGATGTTTTCGTCGGTAACAGTCTCTTCGGGGCGTCCACTGCGTGCATCGTCCTCGGTGCTCATTTCGCCTCGTTTAAATTTAGCAAACCCTTCTCTACGGTTGATTTTCCTGGTGCAAAGTCCGAATAATGTTTATCAAGCCAAGCCTTGGAGTCAATAGTATTTTTTTTTCGCCAAAAGCAATGCTTTATTAACACACGAAATTCCTTTTTATCCATTTTTCAAAAAAAAAAAGTAGCTTCACTAAAAATGTTATAACTCACATACTAATAGTGCAGCAGCTGTCAAATTTATACATGTGTTTTTGAAGATTGACACATATGTGGTAATACTAGTAGCGCCATCTATGTGTCAGCCTATGAACATGTCAAGCCAACTGTTATATTGGAACATGGAGAATATATTCGCGATGTATAATTTTCTACAGTGCATTTTTTTCCCTGGCAGGACAACGTTTGCCGGGTTCTGCTAGTTTCATATAAATTTCTACATTTCTCACACACACATATTTACAAAATTTATATCAGGAATAGAAATAGCTAGAACATGGAAACAATGGAAAAACTATAGCAGGCGTAAAAATTAAGCTCATCAACTTTAAAATGCAGGAAGTATGCTCGATTATAATTAATTTAGTAAACAAACTCTAAGCCCAGACCGCATAGTGATACATAATAAAGTATAAAATTTTCTATTTTTATTTATTTTTTTTTCTTTTTTTTTTTTTTTTCTATTTTAAAAATTTTCTATTATTTATTTCTTCAAAATATGTCCATGATCAAATATAAAAAGGATCTGTTCCATAGAAACTTCTTACTATTTGTACCTTTTTTTTTTTTTAAATTAAATCATTTAATAATTATTTGCAATTTTCTTTCTCTCTTTATCAATATCATCTTGAAAGAAATTGAAAAAAAAAAAAAAAAAAAAAAAAACTACGCCAATAAAAATAATAAAAAAAAAATCACATTTTAATTATTTTTAATTCTGCTAAAAAACAATTTCACATCATTTGCTTTAACGAGAATCATAAACAAAAAATTCTTTCTTAAATTAGAAAAGCCATTCAGCTGGCAATTGTTTTAGAACCATTTGCGCAGCTGTTATTCCCACATTAGAACACGAACAGAAACCTCAGGAATCATTTTTAGCCATTTTCTTTCTTCCCCTATCCCCCTTTGAAGAATAAATAAATTACTTACAGTCATTTTACGCTTTATCTTCAAGAAATGAGTTTTAAGTCTACAAAAAAAAAAAAAAGTGTTTATTTTTAGTTTGTCGCTTTTATGATTTTGCTGAAATCCATTCCGTTACGAGCAAACGATTTATTCCATCAATTACTTCGCTTCAGTTTATTTGTGGTCTTTCACCGAAATTCGAGATTTGCGTGTTACAAGTCACCTGCCATGCAAAACCGGATGGAGTGGTAATGTCACCGAACCGCAAAATTTTGGACGGAAATCCATTGGAAACGTCAACACTATTATTAACACGCTCTAATAAATATTTTCTTTTTTATTAAGTGTTCTTTAACCTGGCAACATTTGTTCTTTTTTCTTTTTCTTGTATCGTTTGCTTTTGCGCTTTCGATGGTTCTTTGTGCAACTGCCGACAGGAATAAAGCAAATCATTGGACTGTGAAGAATTTTAACTAATCTTGTTTAGTAGTCATTATTTCAAAATAGATTGTTAACAAACTTTTGAAATAGTTTATTCTATATATATACATATATATATATTGGATGTAAAAATATTTTTTATTTCAGTAAAATATTAAGAATTCAAAAAGCCGGTAATGTTGACTGTCAAAAACTAAAATATTTTAAGAATTTTAACTATCTTTTTAGTAGTTATTATTTCAAAATAAATTGCTAACAAACTATTAAAATATTTTATTCCATATATATGTTGGATGTACAAAATAATTTTTTATTTCCGCAATATATTAGGAATTTAGAAAGACTGTAATCTTGACTATCAAAATCTAAAATATTTTTTTAAAAATTTTAATTAATCTTTTTAGTAGTTTTTATTTCAAAATAGATTGTTAACAAATTATTGAAATAATTCATAACATATATATGCTGGATGTAGAAAGCAAATTTTATTTTCGAAAAACATTAAAATTCAGAAAGCTTGTAACTTTGACTGTCAAAATCTAAAATATGAAGAATTTTAATTTATCTCTTTTATTTGTTATTATTTCAAAACAGATCGTTAACAAACTTTTGAAACAATTTATTCCATATATATATATATAAATGCTGGATGTAGTAAATATATTTTATTTCAGTAAAATATTAAAAATTTAGAAAGCCTGTAACTTTGACTGTCAAAATTTAAAATATCTTCCTGTGAAGAATTTTAACTAATCTTTTTTATTAGTTATTTTTTCAAAATAGATTGTTAACAAACTATTGAAATAATTGATTCTATGTATATGTTGGATGTAGAAAATACTTTTTATTTCAGTATAATATTAAAAAATTAGAAAGCCTGTAACTTTGACTGTCAAAATATAAAAGAATATTTGTTTCGAATTGTAATAGACCAGTGAATTAAGATGTTTGTTTAATATTTTTTGGAGAATCACAATAGCATTTACATTATCTGCATAAATATTTTTTCGTTTTTAAAAATTGTGAATGTTTTTAATAATGTATTTTCATTAAATAGGCACTAATAATTAAATAAAATTATTATTTTTTATTTAATTATTTATTTTATTATTATTATTTTTTTTTTTTTTTTTTCGAAATAGTAGAAAATGAACAAAGCGAATCATCAATGTAAGTGATATCTTCTTTGGCATGTGTGGTGTATAAGTAATTAATAATGAATGGTGAGGTGTAACAGTTGATAAAAAATGGTGAGGTGTAACAGTTGATAACAGTTGATAAGAATGGTCACGTGTAACAGTTGATAAGAATGGTGACGTGTAACAGTCAATAATGAATGGTGAAGTGTAATAGTTGATAAAGAATGGTGACGTGTAACAGCCAATAATGAATGGTAAAGTGTAATAGTTGATAAAGAATAGTGAGATGTAGCAGTTGATAAAGAATGGTGACGTGTAACAATTGATAAAAGAATGCGTGAGGTGTAACAGTTAATAAAGGGAGCAAAAAGCATAAAAATATGAACATAAATTTTTCAATAATTAAACAATTAAAAAAAGTTTGAAAATAAGTCATTTGTACTTTTTATAAATTATCTTGATTCTCAATCTTTTAGCAATTAGAATTATATATTTTGTAAAACATTTCATATAAGAATTAAAATTTTGATACGCCGAAGAAATATAATAATAATAGTAATAAATTAAAAGTTCTAATGATTTTATGAATATCAAAAAGTTTAAATTTATTCATTTTTACACTGTTATTTCTGCTCTGTTTATTTTGTCTAGACAATGTAAACAGAGCAGAAATTGCTTTTAAAAATGTGCAATGAAAAAATGGCAGATTTTAAAGATGCTGAATATTAAGCTGAAAAAAGGCCTGTGTACACATGGAAAAAAAATAATATTTTTTCTGCTTCGCACTGGTTAATTGACAACATTTGTGGATATATACAATGATGTACATATAACATTGCAAAATATATACATGTTTGTGAATAATATGTTTATATATGCTTGTATATAACATATAAATATATATGTTCCTTTAAAAGAAAATTTTGAAACCCCATACGTATTAATAGTAGTATGATTTCTTAAGAAAAAGAAATTTATATTAATGAAATATTTTTATTGATATATATAAAAAAAAAAATCTGCTAAAGTAAACATCACCTAAGAGCATTACAACTAACAAGATAAGTTAAAGCAAAATTTCAAATAAATTGTTATATTGATCTAAAAGCAAATAAATACCAAACACTTAATAATTTAATAATAATACTGTTATGCGCCATGGATATTTGTAGTGGTTCGGAATCTAGATCCCAGTCTAATACGGCTGTAGAACGTTCGGCGTAGGGCTAACAACCGTCTCCCCGTAAAAAGAAAACATCTCTCGTCTAGAAATCTGCCAGTAGGCAGACAGCCTTGGCCCAACATGGGATGTTGCACCGCTGATAATGATGATGATCGAGTGACTAGCGCTTTGGACCCCAGTACCCCAGGTTTCGGGTTCGAGACTTGGTGGAGTCACGGATGTTTGTAATGTTTCGGAATCCATTTTAAACCGTAGGTCCCTGACTAATACGACCGTTGGGTGTAGGGCTGACAGCCCTGATACGTAAAAAGAAATCAACATCCCATGAATCGGACTCTGACAGTAGGCAGAAGACCTTGGCCCACCATGGGGCTGTTGCGTCGTTGATGATGATGACGAATACTGTTATGTATATGTGTGTAACGAGATGTCAGTGGTTCCCGACGAGTGCATTAGGGAGCACTAATGCTTCATAGAAGATTTCTGTGTGCCCCCTGTGGTATTCCAGAGAAATATATACCCAAATATAAAAATAAATATAGTTGTTCTTTTTCTCGTCAGTTTTCCCAATCAAAGACAGCTTACATTACAAACAACTAACCTTTCTGGTTGCTTTTTTTTTTTTTTCTTTCTATACATAAAAAGTTGTCAAACAGCAGTAATGTTCTAAACAATGTTTCTCGAGAAACCAGGAGCAGTAACTTCCATGATTGACTACTAAGGGTGCTAGCGACTATGTGATTTCCAATGTTAAAAAACTTTCCATTGTAGACTCTGAGACTCCACCCTCTATATTATATTTAGAAGTCTGTGGAATTGACCATCTGAATATAGAACTGTGAGGCATTGGTAATGGAATCTTACTTGTCAGAAATTTGTATATAGTACGTGTACAATTATCGTACCTTTTAACCCTTGTCTGTATTTTATTACCCTGATATTAGAAAGTTTGAGAACCTCTGCCATATATATATATCCCCTCGATAATTAGTGGGGAACGCTTTCAAAAAGTCATATGAGAGCTGAGTATTTCTCCTATATTTTAAGTCTATAAAATATTATCAAAAATAAGAAAAACAATATTTGTATTTAAAAGTTCACATCGTTCTCAATAAAAAAATTACTATAAAATGTTTTTAAAAATTAAATTTTAATGCATAATTTTTGTAAATTTAAAATTATAATTAAAAAATTGTTTAAAATTGTTAAAAAAATTGTTTTGTTGAAATTTTATTAAAAATTTGTTTAGTTATTCAACGTTTTAAGCAACTGTGACACAAACATTATGTTGGATACAGATGGTAATCATGTACCATTTATGTATCCTACGAACATCCCATCGACGGAAGGGCAGTGCTTTCAGAGGACTTTTTAGAAGTAATTGCCCAGCAATTGCGTGACGTATGGGAGAGTAAGCCGGGAAACTCCCATCAGACAACCTAACTCTCAATACGAAATGCTTTTTACATATAATGCCATCGAGTTTCCCAGTTTATGAAACAGTGACTACAACAACGCCGTCAAAGAATTCGAACCTCGGCTCTCCTGCACGCTAGCTGCTATATACATACGTTAGTCGGGAAAATACAAACAGTTGGGAAATATTTTAATAAAATTCTTCGCTGTGCAAAAAAAAAAAAAAAAAAAAAAATTATAGATTTTATTTTGATCATTAGCACATAGATGTCGCCACTGTATGTTAAAAATGCTAACTAATAATTTTTCGTTGATACGGTAAACATCAGATTTTACGAAGGCAAACAATTTCTATCGTTCTTTTACAAATACTAAAAATGAAATAAACAAATATTTACAAACTTGTTTCGAGGAAGAGAATAATTTATTTATTTATGTTATTATTTAATGTTTTTATTTAATCAACGTATTTATAAGCAAGGATTAAGTCAATGCTTAGGTAAATGTTCATTATCATCATCATTGGCGCCACAACCCCATGATGGCCCAAGGCCGTCTGGTTAATGACAGATTTCAAGACAGGAGATCTTTCCTTTTTACGGGGTAGGGTCTCCAGCCCTACGTCCAACAGTCACATTAGACCGGGACTTACGGTTTAAAATGGATTCCGAACCCCAACAAACATCCATGGCACAGCTGGGACTCGAACTCGAAACCTGTGGCCCCGAGCTCTAGTCACTCGGCCATCAGGCCCCTAGGTAAATGTTATATCAATAATAGTATTTCAAGGTAAATAAAATATCAATAATTATTAGTATGGATATTTTTATAATGCTCGTTAATAAATTATTTCTGGTATTACATATTCATCAAGGTGAACTATTGTTTAAGCATTTAACAGCATAACAGCTGGGACATGAGACTCACCAATACACGAAACTAAAAATATACTAAAGGAGCTGAAGAACCCGTTGGGGGCGTATATTTATTGTTCATTCTCTATACTTTCAGAAACGAGTGGTTTGGAAAGCAACTCCTGTCATTAACCGTCAAATAGTCTATTAGAAATTCTGGTTTACTCACAAACATGCAGGTCCCATATTTTCACTGTAAATACTATATATTGCTGTAGATACATTATCTGTAGGTCCCATATATTGCTGTTGATACATTATCTGTAGATACATCACTCTTCTCATTGCATCACTCTTTCAAACGAATCACTCTTTTCACTGGATCACTCCTCTTATTACTTTAATTTTTTACCATTGCATCAATCACTGCTCCCATTGCATGATTCTGGTCTTATTAATTAATTGGATTAATTATCAGAATGAATTATTAGAATAAAATGTGAATATTTTACTTAATGTACCATGCTTTTTATTTTGATAAATTAAGTCAATGCTTCGGTGTCATCAGTTTACTTTGCAATTTCATTTTAGGCATTCAAAAACAACCACACTTGGTTAAGGGGTCAGTGGACTTCACCGAAGTGTGGTTTCCACTTTCTAAGAAAAGGGATCCGTGGCTTCCACCTTAGTGGCGAAAGGGTCAGTGACCTTCAATGAACGGCTCGATTGTTAAAAAAAAAGAAAAGTAATAATTAAACATTTCCATTTAATTTGTATAAAATTGGACACAGCTTTCACATGAACTTTTTTTTTTTTTATTTTTTTAATTTACGATAATTTATTTTGGAATACTTTTTAAATATATTGCAATTAAAAAAATATTTCGTGAATCTACAGTTGCGCAGCTTATAAATCCCTGGTGTTTTTATTTTATTTTAGTCGTAGTTTTTAAATTTATTGTAACAGAAATATTTCGTGAATCTGCAATTGCACAGTTTCTAAATCCCAGTTTTTATTTATTTTATTTCTTAAACATGTTGCAAAAGAAATATTTCCCGAATCTACAATTGAACATTTTCTAAAACCCGATTTTTATTTATTTTTTATAAATGTATTGTAGCAGAAATATTTTGTGAACCTTGCAATTGAACATTTTCTAAAACCAGATTTTTATTTATTTTTTAAAATGTATTGTAACAGAAATATTTTGTGAACCTTGCAATTGAACATTTTCTAAAACCCGATTTTTATTTATTTTTTATAAATCTATTGTAACAGAAATATTTCCTGAACCTGCAATTGAACATTTTCTAAATACCGGTTTTTATTTATTTTTATTTCTTAAATGTATTGTAACATAAATATTTTTGTGAACCTTGCAATTGAACATTTTCTAAAAACCCGATTTTTATTTATTTTTTATAAATCCATTGTAACAGAAATATTTCCTGAACCTGCAATTGAACATTTTCTAAATACCGGTTTTTATTTATTTTATTTCTTAAATGTATTGTAACATAAATATTTAGTGAACCTGCAATTGCAAAATCAGTTTCTAAATCCAGATTTTATTTATTTTTTAATTTATTGAAACAGAAATATTTAGTGAGTGAATAATTGCACAGTTTCAAAATCCCAGTTTTTATTATTTTTTTCATCTGTGAACCTACATCGGTGAGCCTCTTCCTCCACTTATGTATGCCACGGACAACCGAGAAGCGAAAATTGAATTCTGCGAAGATTTTTATTATTTTTTTCAGCAATTGAATTCGTATTTACACATCGTAAGTGGAAAAAAATACCCCAGAAAACTCAAAACTTGATTATCGATGCGACATGCTTTAAACACATTGTCACAATAGCGATCGAGTGTCCTCGTTTCTGAAAGCAGTGACTGTAGCATGCACCACCAGCAGATTCAAATCTGAGTCCTCCTGCACGCCGGCTGCGCATGTTACAACTAAGCCAAATTCTAATGTATAGAACTCATTTTAAATTTGGTGTGGTGTTCAAACTTTTAAGCAGGGGTGAAAGCGAAATCGTGTCCAATTACAGTTTTCATACTATTAAATGTCATGGCCTCCAAATAAAGCACACATACTCCAGCGGACTGTAAACACCAACTCTTTTATTCAGAAACCAAACGCATCCTATCGATATTCGCATTTCTTGCTCGTTAAAACTAGATCGCTCCCACGCAGACGAGGAAGTTACAATTCCTCTAGAGCAGGTTCATATTTTTTGTATAATAAATTACTCTCATGGAGCCACTTATATCCATGAGGCAACACATACCATTCTGAGACCATAGCTGAAAATGGATTTTAATTAAAAAAAGTAATGGCATCTTGAAAAACGAAATCTACTAAACTATACCGTCAAATAACTGCTGTAAAAAGTTGTTGTTCTAATGCAGCTGGCAATACAGAGACAGTTAATCTTTATGCCATGAGCAAGGGCTGCACCGCTGTTACTTATTTACCACCACCCAGGGGGTACATGTAGCTTGAAGATATGCTACGGACGCGAGTAACACTACCCCCACGATCTACGATCTTATTAAACCGGGACCTACGGTTTAAAGAGGATTCCGAATCACTACAAACATTCATGCCACCGACGGACTGTGACCGCCAGAGTGCTAGCCACTCTGCCATCGGGCCGCCTGCTGTTATTAAGTACTACATCACGCTGTTTAATCTTTTACACATACATGGCAATACATTTCTATATACTTTGACACATATATTCTCATAATTTCAATGAAAAATCCTATGAAAAGGACTGTTTTTACCCCTTCTTTTAGGATGATTGATATTTGTCCTTTTTAGGAAATCTCGTTCAACTAAAATTCTTCGAATACCGACCCGTTAAAGTTGTGTTATTGGAAACGGATCATTCCAAATGTAATGGTTAGAAAAGATGCATTCACCTTCATCTTTTCTAACAGAAATAGAAAAGACGCATTCATCTCCATCTATTCTAACAACGTGGATTGGGTAGATAATATATAGATTGGGATTGGTTCCATGCTACAGCGCATTTTCCTTTCTTCAGCGGCACATAATTGTCCATATCTGGAGCGGCATTCCTCCAGGTTATCCGCAACTCTTTCACTCAATTCGGCGCACAAAAGAACAGACATTCCTCGAATGCTTCACGTCGTCGTGTGTGTCTTACTTTTAACGCTTGGAATGTTCAAAATAATGACCTTTCGCCATCTTCTTCGGCGAACGGCATTTAGGAACAACATTTCCTCGAAGATTTTTCGAATGGACCCATCTGTTCCAAGAACGCTTTTATCTGTACAAAAAAAGTGGGTGTGGTCGAAAACAAAATAAAAACAGAAGTCATCAAAGAGCAGGGAGGGAAAAAAAGAAATACAAATAAGTACTGAGTTCTCCTCAGGTACTCTCAGGTGCATGACGGGCCTTCTCCGAACATCGGACATCCCTCCCCTCAATTGACCCGTCCCTCCTTCGGTTGACCCCAAAGGGGGTAATGACTCAAGGCCCTAGACTCGAAGTGGGCTGCTCCGGCAGAACTCGGAAGTTGCGATAGAGATCGGAAAGTAAACATAAAGAAGATGGATGATTTTGAGAAAAGAGCGATTATAAATCTTCTTGGAACGAGCCAAATGTTTCTATTTTCTCCCAATGTTTTTTTTTCTTTGAGTGATGTTTTTATTATTCTTTTGCGATTTTGACCATGTTATTTATTCAATTTAGAATGTATGTGATGTTCGACCAAAGAATATAAAAATATGTAAGCTGTAAACAGTTGTGCTTAGCTGCAGTCATACATTCAAAGGCACCTAGTTCTAAGAAATATTTCAGCTATAATGCAGTAGATTATGTATATATTCTTCTTCAAGACTAGTGTGTACTTGTTGTTTAATCTTCGGCTCCAAGTAAATAAAATTTACATGTATTTATATACAAAGCTGTAATCATAATCAGACTTTTCGGAATATTCTTTTGAAGGGACTGTCATTGGACACGCCTAATAGCGTATATAATACTGTAGAACCTCTGTAAGTCGAACTTCAAGGGGGAGACGCCAAATAATTCGAATGATAGTGTTTTCGACTTATGGAGGATTACGAAATACGCGGATTTTGTAAGGAAATATTCGACTTGTAAAGGCTTAGATTCTTTCTAACTTATTTTGAGTTAGAGGTAAGTTAATGAGTTAGAGTAAGTTATTTGAGTTAGAGGTAAAATAAATAAAAATTCATGTTACAGTGGTAATAAGCATGTTTATTTGCAACTTAAAAGTTATACATTATGTACTACAATAAAAATCAAAATAATTCCGAAACAACCTTAAAGGTATCGAGTTATAAAGGTTGTAAAATCAAACATTGCTAATGTTCGAGATACAGAGGTCCAATTTTTTTTTTTTTTTTTTTTTTTTTTTTTTTTTTTCGAGTTACGGAGGGAAAATGTATACCAAAATGGCTTGTAAGGATTGCCTAATTATTTCGACTTATAGAGGGTTGAAATTTCGAGTCATGGAGGTTTTGGGGCTTGAAGGGAAGGGAACAAATTTTTTTTCGAGTTTTGGAGGTTTTCGACTTATCGAAGTTCTACTGTATATACGCTGTAAGTGTGTCCAATGTTCTAGCCCTTATAAATTGTATTTACTTGGCGCTGAAGATTAAACATAAATATACTAGTTTAGAAGAAAAATGTTTACCCTAAAATTGCGGTTCTTTATGCAGTCAGTTTCCTATAATTTTCCACTCTCTAAAATATTTCACAATTATTTTGGAAACAGCTCATTTTTTTCTTACAAAACAATTCTAAAATTTGCCACTTTTAATCTCGTGGATAAATTTTTCAACTGAAATTTACAATAAAGAAAGAAAAAAAAAAAATAGAAAGATATATTAATTACGATGTAAAAGATTTTCAGCAATCAAGACACACTATAATAGAGGAAATTTAAAAACTAAATTTAAAAAAAATAAGAAAAGAAGGAAATTAATAAAAAGTTACGTTGATAAAAAAAAAAAATTAATAATATATAAATAGTGAATGTCTGAGAATTAAGAAAATATGGAAACACAAACTGTGAATTAAAATTTCCTTTTAAAAAATTCAATTCGTAGTTTATTTAGAAATATTAAAAATGCGTAGAAGTTAAAAAAAAAAAAAAAAAAAAACCTTTTAACTTTCGTAGACAGCGCAATTAAAACAGTGCTCCTAGCGTTCCTGCCAAACACGTATCACAATAAAAGGGAAAGATAGTGGAGTGGTAATGTTGCCAGTATGAAAAAAGTATATATATATATATATATACTTTTTCATTATATATATCAGCACTACCCGGTTGCAGAAATTGAAACTTGTTAACTCTGTATATAAAAAAAAAGTTAATAAACGTCATAGTTTTTATATTGCCTACAGCCAGGGCCGGATTTTCCTATAGGCTAACAAGGTTTCAGCCTAGGGCCCCAAGATCAAGAGAGGGCCTACATTCAAATTGTTAGCAAAATTAGAATGACACTATTCTAAAAACAGTAAACACTAAAACACTGAATCGAAAATACGGAGAAATTCTACGCATAATAATTCATATTTAAATTTTAAATGTGAATTACTATGAAATAAATTTATCTGAATTGAATTTGCTTTAATCTTCAATGTAATGAATATATTTAATTTAATTTGATATAGAAAATATGATAATTTTTTTTTTGCATATTTTATTTTCGTGGGCAAAGATTTTTATTATTTGAATTTTGTTTCTTTTTGTAAATGTTGTGTTATGTTTGATTAGTTACTGTTACAAATACTCTATAGGGTGCTGAGAATAAATGTTCAAATAAGTGTTCTCAACTTTTTTTTTTTTTTTTTTTTTTATTTATTATCCATGCTACATTTTTTCATAAAGGTTAGCACCAATCACTACATGTTTCATTTAACATATTGATATATATCACTGAAATGATGTATTTTATTTTCTCTCCTGTAATTTGCAAAATTAAAAATGGGAGGTGAAGTGGAATAGCCTAGGCCCTCTTTTCATCTAAATCCGGCCCTGCCAACAGACTTTTCCATGAAATTCGGAATTCTAATAACAAAACCATATTAAAAATAATTTTAGACTTAAATTTAAGACATCTAATAAAAAAAAAAAAAATTAAAAAAAGGGGCTGCAATCGACAATAAAATCAGAAGAAAAATATTGAGAATGCGTCAAATGCGAAAAGAGCTATAATTTCATTTGCCATTCGTAATTCTTTAACAAAGAATCGTTAGTGCCATCTGGTGGCAATAGAAATATGTTTTTATTGAACTAAAGCATTGCTAAACATTTTTTTTTGTAATTAATTTTTTTACCCACAAATGAAACAGTAGAAATCTATTTATTTTCTTTGAATTTAAATGTTATAGTTTTTAAAAGTATTTTAACAATGTAATTCCTTGTTATAATAATATAATTAATTTTTATAAGTACGTTAAAATATAGTTTTATTTAATTAAAAAAGAAATATTTAGACTTTAAAAAAAAAAAATTTTATTAGAATAACATTTTAAAGTAAAAGATAAGTTATTAAAAGACGATTACTTACCAGTTTAACTTAAATGAAAAAAATATTTATTAAAACAAAAAAAATTATTTTTTACAAAAATTAATTAAAAATTGTGAGAATTCACATTGTGAGAGAAATGGCCTTACTTTGTGTTTACTGCTAAATCATTTACGTGTTGACGTTATTTTATGTTAACCCATTTTTGTTTGCGATATTCTGACCTCTACAAGAACTTCTATTTTTGAACTTCTGAAGCTGAGAAATCGTACGAGCGATCTTGAATAATAATAATTATTTTTCTTACATCTACTTTTAATCTCACCTCATATTAAAATCTCTTTAGCACTTTTAGAGATAACTGACCTGACAATTACCTTCTCTTAATTTTGTACACCAAATTGCAGTACTTCTTAATGTACACATTAATTGTAGTACCAGTGCAATTAAGTGTACCAAATTATAGTACTCCTTGTACACCTTAATTAAGTATTGACTGTTACATTTATTCAATAACTATCAATAATAATAATTGACTCAATAAGAGGTAAAATTTTAATTATTTTTCTTGGATTTCATTACGAGTTTTGATACCGTCTATAAAAAACGTATTTTTCTTTTAATTGATAATAGATGTTAAGTTAACGCGAAACAATACCAGAAAATATTTTAATAATTATGATGATAATGAACTAATGAAGTAATTTTAATTTCTTGTGAATTTGAAAATGATATTTATTCAAATAAAGAAAGAAACTTGTTTATTTAAAAAAAATCAAATTAATTCGTATTAATTTTACAAAAGAAAAAAAAAAATATATATAGAAAGTTTTAAAAATGTGAAAACCAATTAACTTCAAATTAGAACAATAGAAAATTTTATTTTACCTATCTTTCAATTTCCTTTTTTTTTTTTTTTTCATTTATTTATTTAAGTTTCTTAATATATTCTTTCATTTTAATTAAATTATTTTAATTTAGAATCGTTATTTAAATTTACAAAAATATGTTATAAATTTATAAATAATTTCTTACGATTGAATAATAAATAATTCTATCCTTTAGGAACAAAATTAATTAATTAAATTAAATTATTATTAATAATTAAATTAACTAATAATGGATATTTATATTTACAAAAATACGTTATGAATTTAGATAATTGCTCACGCTTAAATAATAAATAATTCTTTAATTTATTTTATTTATTAAGTAAAACTTTTGTTATGTAAAAAAAAAAAAAAAAAAAATGTCACAAATATTAGCGATGCTAGCGAGTCGTTTGTTGTCGAAGATACTGGAGATTTGAGGCGTACAAGATAATAAAATAGATAATAAATAATTCCATATTATAATAAAGAAGGATAATAAATAATTTCTTATCTAGAAAATACAAATGATAATAAACTCTTTGTGTATTAAATTTGGCATATTTATCTCTGTGTTTTACTAACAATTAATTTGCAAATCTTTCATTGTTTGTCCTCTTCTATTTAATACACAATCGAGTTTTACAAACAGCCTTCTTTCTTTTGAAAGTAAAACGTGCTCTACTTTTTACTAAATGAAAAAAAAAAATTCTGCGTATTATGAAAGAAAAATTTTAATTTATCTAAACATTTTTACCAATTCCATTAAAAGGATATTCATTCCATTTTGCTTAAAAACATATTCGTTTCATTAAAATATTCATTTCGCGTTTAAATTATATTCATTAATTCATTCTTCTAAAATCCATTAATATTCTCTTCGAAAATGAAGTGTAACTCATAAACAGGACTTTTTTTTTTTTTCATTTTGTTTCACTAAACACAAAAAAACGAACTTCATAAATGAAATCCTTTGTTTCGCTTAAATACGTATCAAAAGAATAAAAGTTCTTTACTGTTTATTGTAAATTAGTTTCTTTCTTCTTCTTTTTTTTTTTTTTTTTTTTTTATTTCTAAATAAAACACCAGAGTTTCCTGGAATACTCGTTCTTTGATCAATTTTTTATAAACACACTACAAACGAAGAATAAATAATAAAAAAAAAAAAAAAAAAGAATTAAGAATTTTCTTAAATGCGAGTTCCCAGAATTAAACAGAAATCTAATCATTATTTATTTATTTTTGCTTGCCTTGCAAATGCAAATGAAAGAGAATTAAACAACTTTTCTTGGAAGAATAAATAATAAGAATATTAACAATTCCGAGAAATGCTAATAAAGATCAATTTAATGACGAAGGAATTTCATTTAGAGTTCTGCGGCTTTATCAGAACATAATAATAAGTATGTCAGTAACTTAGATGAATTTGAATTAATAAAAAATTATAATGCACATTGTCACAAGAGAAAGGAGTTAACGAGAAATTGATTCATAAAATTACTGCATTATGTACAGTTAATAAGAACGATAAATAAGTAATGTCATATCAAATTACTTTAAATGATGCTATTAGCATTTAATTGTCGTTATAATTTTAGAAATACGATTATAAAAATGTCAATTAAGTATTTTTAATCTTTACGGCTGTGTATTTTAATTGTTCCTTGAATTCATTAAATCGAATGAATATATATTTTAATTGATCATAATTATTTAAGGTTTTAATTAGAAAATACTATATGGCAATAATACAGAGTTTCAGTTAGTATTAAATTTTATTAAAAAAAAAAATGAAAGGATATCATTATTAAAATGTAAATTCAAATTAAAAATAAATTAGTAAGATAAAATGTTACATTAATTAATAGAAAAAAATTAATAACCTGAGGCTGAATGACTAATTGTACTGTTGTATATTACGAACTGTTGATATAGTTTAAAATACCTATGAATAAACTAACATTACTAATGTTAGTTTATTTTACAGATAATTGCTTACACTTAAATAATAAATAATTCTTTATTTTATCTTATTTATTAAGTAAAACCTTATTTGTTATGTAAAAAAAAAAAAAAAAAAAAAAAAAACACAAAATATTAGCGATGCTAGCGAATCGTATAGAAATCGTGGAGAAATATAATTTACTTATACACCAATTTAATCTTTTTTTTTTCTTTTAATTTTGTAGGAAGCTGGTTCCGTATTCTCTTTCCACAATTCTTTATTAAAACCTATACAATCCAATACCAATATCAATACCAATGCAATCGCTTTACAAGAACAGTAGAAGTCTTCAGTTGTAACCAAAATAAAGCAAGATATCAAGTTCCTTAATGAAAATGGTAAATATGTTATATCACTTTCCAGTTGATTCCAGCCAGGGCCGGATTTAGACGAAAAGAGGCCCTAGGCTATTCCACTTATGGGGCCCTTTCACCTCCCATTTTAAGTGTGTAAATTACATGAGATGTAATAAAATATATCATTACTGTGATATATATCAATATATGTCAATATATCAATATTGCCCAAAAAACTTTTTTCAATAGTTTATAAACACTTCACTAAAGAATGGAATGATCGTGGACGCAATCCTAAAATAAGAATCTTTTCGAATAACATTAACACGTATTTCATATTCTCGAAGTAATGCGAATATAACCGAACGTCGGGATATCAATAGGTCTGCTCGTTTGTCTGTTCCAATCTGCACTTTTTATTTATGCAAGAACAAACCAGAGCTTAGTAGCATAAGATGTGTCAATATTTGCCATAGAAATCAGTGAAAGTATGAACTATACTTTGGTGCAATCTAGTACATACAAACGAACAGACGCAATGTGCCGAACGCGTAGATCTTAACCAACACATTTTTATGTTTGTTTATGAGTCATATGTGTAGAATTTCTCCTTATTTTCGATTCAGTGTTTACTGTTTTTAGAATAGTGTAATTCTAATTTTGCTAACAATTTGAATGTAGGCCCCTCTTGATCTTGAGGCCCTAGGCTGAAGCCTAGTTAGCCTATAGGAAAAATCCGGCCCTAATTCCAGCACATGTTGGAAACGAAAGGGCAGATTTTCAGACAAAAAAAGGAACAGAAGATTTTCCTGGATGGTGCCCTAACAGTCTTGACTATTTTAGTAGAACTATAAGGGACAAAAATTAAGTCGTCGTAATTTAGTGAATTATTATTTAACGCCAAACGAAATTCTAGGGAGACAATCGGGGATGACTGGAAAAAATTGAGTGTGTAGCGACACCTATTGATGGAAAATGGAATGACAAACCGTTGAAAAAGGGAATTCTAGTTTCACTGTTTTTATTCTAGCGGAAATTCCCTTTTTAACAGTGACTGGAATTTGTATTCCATCAATAGTGTGAAAAAAAAAACTATCAAAGAGGCTGCTACCAATTTTAGATTAAAGACTGGACACGACTGTCTGGCCTAACATCTGGTCAAAATGGGGATTGTGAACTCTGATATATGTGTTTATGCAAGACAGAAAATGAAGTGCGAAGCTTTAAGCTTAGTTGATTTTATTGCTTAAACATTGTTCGAAATCAGGAGGCCATTAAGATGATGATGTAAATATATTTAATACATTTTCATAATTTATAATTAGGATTTTTATTTAAATATGGTAATATCATATTGTGTGATTTTGAATAATGAATAGTTATATCACAAAAATAATATTTTTTAGTCAACCATAGTCGCCTCTCATATATACATAGTTCTCTCACTCATAGTTCTCATATCTCAGTTCCTCTCATATACCTCAGCTATTGGCGAATAGAGAGAAATGCCTTCAGGAAGGGACTTTTAGGGTAACTTAGTTGGAAATAATGAGATTATCTTATTTATGAATGCTTTATTTTGGATTAATGACGTACATTTCACAGAGAGAAACACATAATAAAAAAAAAAAATAATGCTTTTTCATAATTTAATATTATTATTTTTATTTACATTTAATATCAATTCTTGCGATTTCGATTAATAAATATTTAAATCATAAAAATAATTATTATTCGACAAATTTTATAAATCTGTCAATTTTTTGAAAATTTAAAATCTCCGCAAGTACAATCTTGGAAATATGTAATTTCACAATACGGGGGGGAAGACGGTGAGGGGCATTATTAATGTGAACATACGTCCTTTTGAATGAATCTGTCTCATTTTTAGGCAAACCCGTCGTCTTCAAGCACATTTTCGGTGCGCCAAAAACGTTCCTTTTCAAAAAAGAAAGCAAACCCTCGTACTTTGTTTATTAAAGCGCTAAAAATCAACAAATCCGATGATGACGACCTGCACAATACATTTCACGTATGTAAGTCGGTCAGAAGCCTACTGTGCTGACTAGCGAAGAGTTAATCTGCGTAGACGAAAGTTTAGAGGATATGAGTTATTGCCGAAACGCCTACAGAAGTTTTTAGCGTGCTTTTATTGCCTAGCAACTGCTGACGTCATGCCCCTTGCTATTAAACGGTTACCCATTAGAATCTGTGGAGAGCGTCTCAGTTCTGGTGTGGTCCAGAGAGAGAGAGAGAGACGCTTTCCAGTTAGTATGTGGTGGTCGTGCCATGACTCCATGTAGAAGAGAATACTGCTGATATTTTTGTTTTGTTTTTTTGGTAAATATCGTGCATGTGTTATTTATTTCGTACAATAAATTTTATATTTAAAAAACTAAGTTGCGGTTGAGTGGTTTGATTATAGTAGACACCACACTACAAACTTGCTAGCTCCTTTTACTAAGCTCGCTCTCAAAATTGCCCTACCACAAAATATATGAGTTCTATGAAATAATGAACGAATATTTGAAGCGGTAGAACTTTCTTCTTTAATAATCAAAAAAAAAATTATATGGGAAAATTTAATAAAAATACCTACATGGGAAGAAATTATAGTGTAATATATATGTATATATATATTGAAAAGTAGTAGTAGTACAGTAGTTTTCATGAATATTCCCTTATTTTTAACTACATAACCTCGCCAAAAGTAAAAATGGTACTCTGGAATGTTACAGCTGATAGTCAATCGATTGAACAGTCATAGTACAAACAGTTTCACATCAATAATTTGGATCATATAAACTTTCGTAGAATTAATAAACATACAAAGTTAGCACGAAGACTGGTCCTGATTGTAAAACTTTATTGTACAAAAATTATTATAATTACATGAATGTTTGATTGGATACATTGCTATAAAGTTTTTAATAAGATCACGTAATTCAAATAGATTTCAACATGTGTCTCCTTGGTGGCTCGGAGAATGTCAAAGCGGTTTCTTACCAAGTGTCCTCCAACATGTTTTGTTTGTAATAATACATATAGCATCTTTTATCCTAGCCTTCAGTTCTTCAACGTCAGTAACTGGTGAGGCAAATATTCTGTCCTTGATGTAGCCGCAAAAGAAAAAAATACCAGGAGGCCTTGGTGTTGGTCCATCCCTTAAAATGCATCCATATGAAATTTCCCAGCCTAGTAACTTACGAACTCCAGTGAGGGGGGTTTTCCCTCTTGCTGATAAATAACCCATGCTTGAAATTCTTATAACTGAAGTTTAATTAACAGTTTCTATAAATCTAAGTAAACATTAGCAGTGATGCTTTTTTTTTTCTGTGAAGAAAAACGGTCCCATAACCTTGTTATGCATGAGTCACACCAAAAAATAACATGGACTCTAACAATCTGTGCAAAAAAACATGTATATTCTCTGAGTCCTAGATAGAGGCATTATGTTTATTTACCTTTCCACCGACATGAAAGGTTAACTAAAAAAAAAAAAAAAAAAAAAAATGCGTTTTAAGTAATTGTTTTCAACATCAATTCTGCTCAGATATGCTGCACAAGAAACTATTTAGACTGGTCAATTCAATGATACTAAAATTACATTCAACGATGATTTTGTAGTAAATTTTTATGATCAGGACAAGGCTTGGTATTTATGTCTGCAGTCTAATGCTGCAATTTTTGTCTGCCAACATTAATGCTTCATGCTAACATGCCCTAATATTAAAATGGGACAATTAATTTATAGAAACGCTGTATTATAAAATACATTCTGTGTAACAAATATCGGTAAATTATTAAATAAAGCACACAAAAATCAAGTAATTCATCAAAATTTATTTGTCGCCTTCAAAGTAGACCCCATCGAGTGTAATACACTTATGACAGCGCTCGATTCAATTTTCCATACATTTTCGTATGCTGATTGATATATTTCGGTATTCAATTGCCTCAGCAAATCTATTCTGTTCTCAATCGAGTCGAAACGCCTTCCTCGAAGTTGCAATTTTAACTTTGGGAACAGGAAAAAGTCACATGGTGCCATATCAGGTCAATGACATTTGTTGAGTTTTTGAAAAATTCTTGCACAATGATGACTTTGTGCGATATTGCATTATCGAAAAAAGTTGCGATAGTGCATGTAAAATCAATGAATTGTCCTTCCACAAATCGGAACGTTTTTGATAGATATTTTCACACAAATGCTTAAATAATATTCCTTATTCATTTATTCCTCCGGAAGGAATTTAGAGAGCACACCATGGTAACAGAAAAATTGTTTAAATTGACAAAAATCAACCATCAATCTACAAACTTGATTTTTCGTGCAACTTTTGATATTTTTGGACTTGGGCTCGTTTCCTAAACACCATTCAAAAGATTGTTGATTTTTCTAGATGTCATAAACCCATGTCTTGTCATCAGTTATTATACGTTTCATGAAGGTGGAGTTCGTAGAAGCTCGAAAGATTGTCTTCAGTGATCTGCTTTCTATGCCCTTTTTTGGACAAAAAATTGAGTTCGTTCGGAACCAGTCGTGTGGCGACGCATTGCATGCCCAAAATATCGTTAATGTTAATGTTACGAACGGACTTAAAAAATATGTTCGCCTCTTAAATCAACTCTCTGAGACTCGTATCACGATTTTTGACCCAACTTCTCCGATTTTGTCAAAGTTTCTGTTGGTCCTAGCAGTGAAAGGTCGACCAGAATGAAGTCAATCAACCACCACTTCTCTGCCTTAGTATGGTGCACTGTTTTATACCATTTAAATTACTGTGTGTACCATTGTTTTATACCATTTAAATTACTTATGATTCACCATGTAAGTCTCTGCAGCATTTTTAGCAAATAGGCACACAAAATTTAGTTTTAAACACAAATTAAGGCAAACTTTTTTGTAACTAATTTTTGCCGTTGTACCATTCAAGTGATTGATTACAATAATAGCTACTATAAACACTTATCGCTCAAATTCCGCATGGCAACTCAAGAAGCAGTACTACAAACTTATAAATGCTCTAATATTTTCCATAAGTGTTTCAAATTATAAACTTTAGATATTTTTTACACAGAATGTATTTTCTATGTAACATCAATTGGCTTAGATACTGAATATAAACTACTCACAATATTGTTAGATTAAATAAAAATATTTTGTTGAAATCCACATTTAGAAGAAAAAAGAGAGAAAAAAAAAACACTCAGCTATATTGCTAAATTATATAAGAGCTGGTCAAAAATTATATGAATACTACTATATTACTTGAAGAAAAATGAACACATACACAATAAATAAGATTTCTCTTTTATCATATACATATAAGATTTACAAAAGTAGAAATGCAATAAGAATGAGTAATTCTTTTTCCATTAAAAAGAAGGCAAAATGTAAACAAACATAAATCCACTATTGCACTTTCATTTTTATAAGATTCTAGAGTAATACTTATTCCATTAAAAAAAAAATGCAAACATAAATCCACTATTACACTTTCGTTTTTATAAGATTCTAGAGTAATTGTTTTTCCATTAAAAAAAAAAATGCAAAATGTAAACAAACATAAATTCCCTATTACACTTTCATTTTTATAAAAATCTAGAGTAATTCTTTTTCCATTAAAAAAAGAAGGCAAAATGTAAACAAACATAAATCTACTATTGCACTTTCATTTTTATAAGATTCTAGAGTAATTCTTTATCCATTAAAAAATATAAATCTACTATTGCGCTTTCATTTTTATATTTACGAAACGTTTCAGACTACGAAATATTTTTAATAACTAATAAAAAAAATGAAGTAAAAACAAACTAATCATAGTAACATTAGTATAGTAGCACCTCAGATCACATGAAATGGTAAATATCCGGTTTAACAGAGGAAACGTTAATCGATTTATTATTAGGGGTTCTAGTCAATTATAAGCTGCTTTGAAATAAAAAAAAAAGTATAGCGGGTGAGAGAGATTTTTTTTTTGTAGTTTTTCTTTTTAATATGTCATTTAAAATTTTAATTATCAAAATTCTTTTTATTGCAATTAAAATCCTTTTTAAATGGAATTTCCTCCCCTATGACACCACTCTTTTGAATCTGTCTCACTTGGCCACTAGTCAATTTTGCGCACAATCAATGGTCGAACTATATCATCAGAGGCAGATAATTTTTGAATAAATTAAATTAAACAACTTGCATGTAAAAATATACATTAAAAACAGTATAATCTAATGAAATATATCAGTGAAACATTTCTTTTACACATTAATATAAATTAATATTAAAATAAAGTTTAATTTACGATTTGGAAGCACAATCTATATTAATTTTTATTCATTTGTATTATGAGAAATATAAATATTAATCAACATTTTTAAACATTAAGTTTTCTCAAAATCTAGTTTTATACAAACTATAAAATATGCTTTCTTGCAGGAGACATTTTTATTAAAAGTTGCCAAAAATAAATATGTAAAATACAAAATTATTTAATACTAACCGGTTTTAAATAAAAGTGTAGGCCAATTTCATGTTCAGTAATAACTTTAAAATAACATTATTCTACTGGATGAGATAAGTTTAATTACATAACTACAGTAACCTGTCTTTAATCTGACATGTTTAGAACTATTGCAGTGCCGGATTATTGAGTTTATATAGATATGATGATTATGAGATTATTGAGTCCATATAGTTTTACAGGGAATATCAAAGATAAAGCACTCTAGATAAAAATGTAAACATTTTACATATTTAACATGTTCTGAATTCATGTAGGCAATATAAATATCTGACGAATACAAGAACATTACATCACCATTTGGCAGTCAAGGTCGACAGATGCCCAAATCCGTACAAAATAAATACAAAAGCAAAGGCCTGATCGGTGGCAGATTATAGAATGAAACTATCAAATGACAAATTAAAGATAGGTTACTGTATTTTTAAATAAAATATACAGACTTCTGCAAGGCACATACATATTTTACATTTTATTACATACTATTTTCATTAAGTAATGAATAATAGGACACCAAATTATATGTAATTTAATATCATTCAGTTGATGAGTTAGAGCTGCCAACTAAGAGATAAACATTGCATCCTGTAGTTATCAATAATTTTCTCCTAATACTTATTACATTAAATGCATACTATAAAGAATATTAATTGATTATATATACTGTATCCATCTCTCCCTCTATATATATACTATATATCTCCATTCATTGTTTCATATATTGTAATAATATTGATCACACAAAACATTGATCAGCATATACAAAAACATTAATCAGCAACACAATATAATATTAAAAAATAAAAAAACTAGTTTATTTTAAAGTATTATGTTTTTATTCTTATCATTCAACAAACTTTTAAACTCAAGAATCATCACGAAATTTTCATTATCTGTGCACCATAATAAGATTCCCCAGTATTTAGCTGACTTATTGAAACTAGTTACAACTTAAATTTGAATTAAAATAATTTATTTCATCCATCAATAAATTTTTGTATATAAACTGAACTTCAAAATGCCATCCTTTCATTGTTTCAAATGTGAAAATTCATCCTGTAGTTAATTTTTTTTCACATTTTACTGGAGTAAATTAGTAGCCTATGAAATAAATCACAATCAACAAAATTTCTTTAACTTTTATTTAACAAAAGTATGCACAAAAAGAATATTTAAGAATTTATAACAAAAAATAAGAACATTAATTCTATTTAGGAAAAGTAATAATAATAATAAATTAATAGATGAGAAAAAAGAATACTTCAAATGTAACAAAATGTAAATATTTAAAAGGTTTGGAACCTAAATTACAAAAGAATAAAAAACAATAAAATACAAATGAAAAAAAAAAAATATTGGACTCAAATTTGAACTATGACATTCTTTCAAATATTCTATTCATATAAAATTTTATACTTCAGGATTTGCTTTTAGAATATAAATTATTCAGTTAAAAAAAAATATCTTGAAAAACATGCACATTTCTATACAATTATATTGCATTGCGATATTATAATCAATGCATTTATATTAAAGTGATGCATGGACTGATTTCAGACACAAATATAAACTGAATGTTTGAATTTTATAGTTTTTTGTTTATATTAAAAAAGTTTTTAATGGTTCATTTTATTAGGAGCATTTAAATAAAACCTAAATCTAAGAAAAAATGATAAAGAAAATCTGATATCATGGAATTATATACAACTGAAGATTCAACTACATAAAACATGATCTATTTTTTGTACAAAGTGAAACTAAGCAGACACATGTCAATGATATTATAATACAGTGAAATATGATTACAAATGGAATGCAGTTAGTTTTGATGAGGTATGAGCACTGGCAACAAAAGACTGTTAAATGAGTAAAAGCTTATATCTCCATTGTCAACAACTGCTAATTGAAGGAAGGCCCCATCGTTCCATTTTCGTTGCAGAATAGCAATGTCCGAATATTTAGGAATGGGATCTGTAGACCTAGAAAAATACATTGAAACATTTCAAGTTATTACTAATGTCTAACAATCAATTGTTTGGAAAATTGACAAGCAGTGTCTGAATAGCAATGTCGAATATTTAGGAATGGGATCTGTAGACCTAGAAAAATACATTGAAACATTTCAAGTTATTACTAATGTCTAACAATCGATTGTTTGGAAAATTGACAAGTAGTTAAAGTCGAACAGACTCAAAAAGGAGTAGAGGAAGAGAAATTTTACTACAATTAAAATCTCGCATCAATGACAAATTTCTAAAAATAAAAATTTTAGATCTCCCCATATTTAAATATGCAATAATAACTATTAAACGTTTTCTTTCATAACTGTTCTGCAGCCCACATATTTGACTAGCACCACTCGCATCACCGTTTCCGCTGTAAACCAGCTTTAAGATGTTTACCATTCAATGGCAGACTATACTAGCCAACTTTTAAACAGATTTATAAAATTTTTTCAGATTTTCATGAGCTCTAAAAATTTGCTCATATTTTATCAATTAGCTTGTATCACTGACAAGTGTATAGAGATTTCATAATCTGTAAAATTTTCTGAAAATTAAACCTGAATTTTTCCAGTTCCAGTGTTTGTTTCCAGTTCTAAATATACATTTCAAATATGAAACATCAAATACACAAATGCATGATTGTTTTACAGATACAAATCAGAAAAAAGGTACATGAAGATTATTGCATTTTAATGGTATGGTAGCCTACACCTTACTGTCAAAGATATCCATAGAGCACAATAATTAGAACCTGTGACAATAATACTTTTTCCACATAACACATCACAGTAAAATTCATGTATAAAAAATAATTATAAAATTTACATTAGAAATTTCAATGATTTTTAATACCTATAAATATATATGAAAATTTTTAAGAAACATGTACTCACTTTAAAACTATTATTCTATGTTTTGGTACAGCAGGACAAGTCTTTTTGTATGGAAAGCCAGGTAGATACATCAAATGAAATTTCTAAAGAAGATGTACTAGGAAGAAGTCTAAAAGAAATATTTTTATAAGAATTTTAAAAATTAATATGCAGATAGTTAGTCTAATTATAGGGTTCACTTCAGAAATATTATAAGTATAAATGAAATTTTCTAAATTTCATTCAAAAAAGTTTTTTAAAGTGAGCATTAAATTAAATTAACTCCAATCTCCATCTTTCCAGCAAAATTGTCAAATGAAATTAAGTAAATAAATATCATATGATTCTCTTATGTATTTTAACATTGCCTACCAGAATCGCAATCACTTTTAAGCATGTATATTTCAGAGTTGGAGAAGTATTCATTTTCTAAAAGATATGTTTTTGAAATAAGTCACATGAAAATTTCAGAACTGACAATGTCAAATGTCTGGAACACAAAATCTCATATTCTCAGAATATAATCATTCATAGTTTGTATCAATATGTCTGTTGTAAATCGAAGGCCTATTAAATACTGAATTTCTTAAATTATTTATTATTAAACATATAAAAATGCCTATTTCTACACACACAAAAATTAAGCCATTTTTAATTTACTTTTCAGCTTTTGGTAAAACAATCGCTGCATTAACATATTTTTAATAGTTTGAATTTAATTTGCTTAGATAATATTACAGTCAGTTTTTTTCTTATTCTTTTTTCTCTAAAAACTCTGTTGGTTTGGAAATCATTTCAAAGTCTTTAATCTAACATTTCATTGCGATTTGTTAACTTTCTTTTTGTATAAAAATATGAATTAGTAAATAAATTTTCCTGCAATTTCAATATTTAAGAAAATAAGAATTGACTTTTCTTAATTGAATAAAGCAAGAAAATTTTTATTTCTGAGAAAACTTCTTTGCTATTAATAAGTAGGCTTAAATTTTAAAATCTATAAAAAATTTAGCCAGCTTTCATAATTCCTTATGGAAGATCAAATCTATGATTAGAAACCAAGGAAAATATATTTAAAAAAATCTTATAAATAAGCAATCCTTTGATAGTTAAAGATAAGTATTAAATTAAAATTTTTATGTTAAAAGACTTAAGTGAAATAGAAAGTTATATATTAGCAATACCAATTTCTGTCTAATATTTATTACTAACTGTTTTAAAAATTACTAATGAAAGTTTCTTTACATGGAACTTCACATTATTTTTGCTTCTTCTTCAATGGAGCATCAGCCTACTGGCAGATTTCAAAACATGAGGGTTTTTATTATTATTATTTTTTTTTTTTATGGGGTAGCGTTGTCAGCCCTACACCCAAAGCTCTACAGTCAAATTAGACCGGTACCTACAGTTTAAGAAGGATTCTGAACCACTACAAACATCCAAGGCACGGCCAGGGACTCGAACATAAAACCTGGAGTATTGAGAGCCAGACAGCTATTCCCTTAGCCATCAGGCCCCATTTTGCTTCTTACTAATGTTTAAATGTCAAATACTACAGAATAGGCCTTTATCAATGTTTGCTTAAAGCAATGTCTTTTCTGCAGACATTTAACAATTAAAATATTTTCATCTTTTTGATTAAAACCAAATGAAGGATGTTTTTCATACATTGCAAAATATTCTTCAAAAGTTAATATTATGACAAATCTTTTGATAGTTGAATAGAGATAGAATAAGACTGCTAAAGCATAAAAGGTGGTTCATATGAATTATAAAAGCATTTATTAATATAATAGTATCATAAAAACACACTTACTTTGCACTATATCCATATTTATTAA
The DNA here is from genome assembly GCA_021605095.1 of Caerostris extrusa. NCBI lineage: Eukaryota > Metazoa > Arthropoda > Arachnida > Araneae > Araneidae > Caerostris > Caerostris extrusa. The sequence goes on along the minus strand of BPLR01009799.1, from coordinate 21,725 downwards.
TTACTTTGGCTTTCTGAGTAATTTGTAGAAATTTCTGAACAGTGCCTGGGGGAAAAATGCATATAATTACTCACATCATTTTTTAAAAATAAAAATATCTAAACCTATTTTTATAACACAATAGATTGGCTGGAAAATCTAAATAAAATTTTTTTACATAATTTGTTAATTAATTTTTAAAAATATACTTTAAATTCAAGGAAAGCTCTTATTTTTCTTCGAAGGCAATTATCATGTTAAATTATTCAATTTAGACTTATTTAATTATATCTTGAAATCATTAATTTTATCTTATTTAACACATCAAAATTTTTTTTATTTTAGTGACAACTCTACAATTATCAAAGGAGAGGTATGAAAACACAAAACTATAAAAAAAAACAATTATGAGTAAAATTACTTTTCTCATTCATAATTCATTTGCAGATAATTTTAAACTAAATAATATGAAACTGAAATTTAAGAACAAAAATATAAAAAATCTTTATTTTAATTATTTAATTAAAATAAATAAGATTTTTTTTATAATTTATGGCCATAATACAGTGAAAAAAATTATAAATTTAGAGAAAAAATGTGAAAGTTTTATTTGTTTTTAAGTTTTATAAAATTTATTTATGTTTTAAGAAATACAAACAAGGCTTTATATAAACATTATCTTATTATTTAAAATATTATCTTGTCTATAGATTGCAGATGTTCATCTGGTCTGAACTGCCTCATCATCATCGCATTTGAAAGAAGTAAATCTTAGTACATACGAGTTACTGCTAGATTTTTCCCTTTATTTAATATTATTTCTTTTATCATGGAATACAATATTATAATTTAATACTGCTTTTGAGTCAAATTATTAACAACAGACACATTATTCTAATTACATATTCTACATGGAAGATACAACATTTTCCACAAACAAAAGTTGAATATTTTAAAGTCAGAAAAATTAATGGATAATGTTTTCTTTTTACTAAACAGGGTGCAAAGAAGGAAGCTTTAAAACCATTGGCATAATTTAAAAATAACTATGTCATGTCAGAAAATAACTTACCAACTGGGTACCGGACACCTGGCTTCACCAAAGGACTAATACCTCTTTTGTTCCATAAAATATCTCTAGGATTGTCAGGTATGATTTCTTCGATATCACTATCACTGCCTGATTCGCCAATAGCTGACTTTACATCGCTCCATGATTTCTTATTTTGGACATTTCGATAACTACATGGAAATGCTACCCCATTTCTCATTCTTGGCCTGATTTGCTGGTCCCCAAAGTTTTGATTAAAACCAGAAATATTTGCTGATAAATTGGAATTCAAGTTTCCAGAAAGAATATTCAGAGGAGCATCAAATTCATTGGTATTTGCTGGAAAAGGATGGCGGGCAATTGAATGATTAGCCATAAAATGAGGATTAGGCAAATGGGGAGGACTGTTTAACATACCTCCGCCAATCATTGAAGATACCATATTAGTGGCCATCGTATAAGCAGTTCTTTGAATTTCTCTGATAAAATGAGGATTGTTACCAGCGTGAGGATTTAGGTTATTACCAGCAGCCATTTGATTTAAACCAGGCATTTGAATAGCTGGAAAACCAGGAATCAATGCATTGTTCAAAATATTTGGATGTGTTATTTGATTATGACCCATACTCACATTCATATCATGCTGATTGATTGTAATTACTGAGTTTATTGATGAGTTAGGTAAAGCAAAATTAGAGTGGTTTTGGAATGAGTTCACAGGTTGACCAAAATTACCATTAAAATCTCTCGTCTGATAATTGTTATGAAATTTTGCACTTGAATCAAAAGTGTCCACTTGATTAGCTGAAAAGTTTTGATGATATCTGTGTGATCTATTATGAGAATCTTCATTTTCAGCAAGAGAATCTGCTTGACTATCTGTAAAATTTTGTTGATGCCTGTGTGATCTACTATGAGGATTTGCACTTTGGTTAAACGAGTTTCCTTGATTAGATGAAAAGTTTTGGTAATGCCTGTGTGATCTATTATGAGGACTTTGGTCAAAAGAATCTCCACGATTACTGAAAAAGTTTTGGTGATGTTTGCGAGATTTAATAAAAGTTTTGGAATTCCTATCATTCCAGTATGGCGATGAGGAAAAGGGTGCAGATCTGTTTTGACCTTGATTTCTAAAACGTCTTTTCTGATTATATTCTTCCAAATCTCGATAACTATTCCAAAGCTTTTCTTGAGAACCAGACGGTTGACCGAATCTTGGTTTAGGAGTCAATTCTAAAACATATGCCTGTTTGACTGGTTTTACATGGTTAGGTAGAAGTTGCAAGGGTGGACGGGGTACACAAACTATATTTTTTTTAAACAAATCCGGAAAATTTACTGTCAAAATCGGATTATAATTATCTGTCTTAACATTTGTTCGAAATACTTCCTCTTTACACTCACGCAATTTCTCTGAATTGATTTTTTTAGAAAAGTATATATTACTAGTTGATGGAAGTGAAAATTCCTTAAGTACTGTAATTTCCTCATCAGCAATAGTTACAACAGCAGATTCTTCTTCATCAGATAATAAGTCAATCACAGCTAAGGGAAGAGTTTCCTTTTTTGTTACTTCAAGAATTGTCACTTCCTCATCTAATGCTAGTATATCATTGCTTTCACTAGCTATTGATGAACAACTCATAATATCAGAATTGCTTGCAGCATTCATGTCTACAATTGTACTATTTTCATTTTTATCATCACAGAAGGAGTCTTGCGATACTAAGTTAACATTTGAATCCCATTCAGATGTGCTGCTAGAAAGCATCTGTATCTACATCCATTATATAAACATCATCTTTTGAGGATTCCACAATAGGAGATCGTGAATTTATATCTAAAGGCTTCTCGATTTCATCCATTTTAGACTGATTGTGTTGTAAATCAGTGCTGTGTATCTCCACAATTTCATCATTTTTAGACTGACTGAGTTGTAAATCAGTGCCGTCTATCTCATCATTTTTAGACTGACTGCGTTGTAAATCAGTGCCATGTATCTCCTCAATTTCATCCTTTTTAGACTGATTGTGTTGTAAATCAGTGCTGTGTATCTCCACAATTTCATCATTTTTAGACTGACTGAGTTGTAAATCAGTGCAGTCTATCTCATCATTTTTAGACCGACTGCGTTGTAAATCAGTGCCGTGTATCTCCTCAATTTCATCCTTTTTAGACTGATTGTGTTGTAAATCAGTGCTGTGTATCTCCACAATTTCATCATTTTTAGACTGACTGAGTTGTAAATCAGTGCCGTCTATCTCATCATTTTTAGACTGACTGCGTTGTAAATCAGTGCCGTGTATCTCCTCAATTTCATCCTTTTTAGACTGACTGCGTTGTAAATCAGTGCCGTGTATCTCCTCAATTTCATCATTTTTAGACTTACTGTGTTGTAAATCAGTGCCATGTATCTCCTCAATTTCATCATTTTTAGACTGACTGTGTTGTAAATCAGTGCCGTGTATCTCCTCAATTTCATCATTTTTAAACTGACTGTGTTGTAAATCATTGCTCTCCATCTCCTCAATTTCATCATTTTTAGATTGGTCATGCTGCAATTCATTGCTTTGTACAGATTTCTCAGAAACACATAGAATATTTTTGTCATTTTCTTGTGCAACTACATCTAACTCCAACTTAGTTTGGTTATATTTCAGTGAAATAGAATTCGAATTGCCCACAGCATTCATTTTATTTAAAGAATTATGGCCAACAAAGTCATCTGGGGTATCATTTTGAATAATAATTATTTCATCATCAACATTTTCTTTACTTTGATCAACAGATATTTCATTATGCACTTCTTTCAACTTAAAATTTATAGATGTTACATCTTCATTTGCATTCATATTGCTTGTACTTGGAACATCTGCACTCCAGCCAAAAGAGTCTTGTGATATTTTATTAACATTTGAATTACAAATGCTCAAATTATCTATAGATAATTCTGATGTACTGCACGAAGCCTCATGATCTGTATCCATAACATCAACATAATCTTTTGAGGATTCTACAGTAGGAGATTGAGAAGTCACACCTGAAGGCTCTTTAATTTTATCATTTTCAGATTGATCATGCTGCAATTCATTGGTATGTATCTCTTCAATTTCACCGATTATGGATTGGTCATGCTGCAAATTGTTACTTTGCACAGATTCCTCAAGAATACAATGAATTTTTCTACCATTTTTGTGCTGCATTCAGTTCCAGACCCATTTTGATTATCTTTCACAGAAAAAGAGTTAGAACTACATGCAGAATTTTTTTCTTTAAAAGAATTATGATCATTTTGATGCTGATTTCTATTTTGAATAGTTATTATTTCAGAACTAATTACTTCCTCAGATACTGAATCAGCATTTTCTTTACTTTGATCTCTATATGCCTTATTCACATTGGTTGTACATGGAGTATTTTCATTACTATAAGAATCTTGATTATCTTTTGATAGTGATGTACATAATGGCATAATATGATTTGAAGCGTCAATCACTGAGTCATCTTTCAAATATTTTTCATTTCTGAGGTAAAAGCCCCAGTAAATGTCAGTCTTTGCTTTTTGATTCTTCATTTTGTTTTTTCGGCTGCGTTTCTTTTCATTGAAGGCCCATTAGAATTCTTTTCTTTTTCATGCTGCTTAACACCAAGCCTAAAAAAGGAAAAAGAATTATTCTTCTATAATTAATTCATTCTGTAAAAAAAAACAAGCTTTTTAATTAAATCACGCATTTAAATATAATGACATTTAAATAAATGTATATTTAAAAGTATTTTCTTTATTTATAATAAATTTCTTTAATAATTTTTTGTTGCAAATATAACGTGAAACACTAAAACTAATTAAAAATGTAGATTTTACTTAATACTACATTTAAAAATTAATTAGCTCACATAAAAACACTAATACATAGTTTATTAATTCATAAAAGTAATTAAAATCTTAAAAAAAAAAACCTTAATGCAATTAATATACATAAATGCATTCACCACACAAACATATATAATATTGTATAAACAGGATGTAACCTAAAATTCGTATCAGGTCTTTATTTCTGTAATCGTTAGTTGAAACTATGCACTTGCAAATACAAAAATGTTTTAAATAAAATAAATAAATAGTCCTGCTACAGCCATTTTATAGTTAAAAAAAAAAAAAAACTTTTAGAATACCCTGCTCCCTATAATTGTATTGAGTAAAAATTTGCATTTATCATAACAAAAGCAAAAAGTTTCACTTCTGTGTAACAAAATTAACCAAGATATTTAATTTCAATATTTCAGTTTTCGGCCTTCAGTGAAAAGTCCACTATAAAATTAAATCAATTTGATTGAAATCACGATGCAATGCCCCTTTTACTGCCCAAGAGAGAGTTTCTTGACCTAAAACAATGGGTGAATCTATAGAAAAGTGGTCAAGCTCCATGCACTGAATACCACAACACCATCCACTCCAAAATATGAGGTTCGGAAATCTAAGTTTCGGTAAATAAAATATCAAACAGAAAGTTGTAGATCCTTTTAGAATTTTGGAGAATCAATAACTTGAATGAAAAATGTTTAAGTTAAGTTCGTAAATCACAGGAAATACATACATTTATAATTATTATAAGTATATACAAGTTGAAAATAAGCATATAACAGAAACAATACATAAATTGGAGGAATCTATTATAGGTATCACTTAAAATGCTCCTCATTGGTAGAAACATTTAACTAATTGAGTGACAGTACCAAATCATAGAAGTTTTGAACTTAACTGGTGTAACTGTGCAACAACCAAGATTAATACGCTGTTTCAGATCTACCTGAAAGCTTGCTGAGCCACATAGACCTATTTGATGTAACACCATAGGTAGCAGTCAATGGCAGTCAAGTTTGGTGAATGCAGTAACCATTTTAACCAAATATTATATCCAATGATCTGTTAAGCCAATTTGGAAGCTAGTTATGCACAGACATCTGCTGCTTTAAGCAGTGGGACCTCATTATGTTGGAACCACCCACTACATGCATCTCGATCAGATAACTGTATAATTCTTCTGTACTGGAAGAAAAGTTTGTTTAAAATAAAACCCATTAAGTCATTGAAAGAATAAAGTCTGCGATAGTTCAACAATTTAATATGTTCTTCTTGAGCATTTTCAATCTCAGAATGTTGATCCTATAAAATTCAACAATGGTTTAGAACTTTTTTTAAGTGATATTTCTTGTCTACATTGCTTCATTTCAAATTTTTATGTTTTAATAGGTGATCGGATGTTATAGGTGCGGCTAACTAAATGATGAGTTATCACTATAAACTGATCAATCCTTTTGATGCGAGATTACAAAGATATTTTCTAAATGATACAAGAAAAAATTTTAAATGTTAAATAATACATAAAACAATAAGATATTAAAGCTATGTGATACTATAAAAGAAAAGTAGATCTATTTTTATTATTATATGTTATAATGAAAAGGATTCGGATTGAAAGAGAAACTGATTAAGAATTGCAACAAATTAGAATCACCTTTGAAAAATTCAAAGTAAGAAAATGTAATCAACTGGGCTGATATGCAGGTTACTCATGAAATTTAGAATTTAATATAAGAACAAAAATGAATAACAGCAACCTTAAACAAAAGAAAGAAAAGGTGTCAACAAATCACATTCAAGCAATAAATTAAGTTCTTCAATTATGGTTCAAAACTGGAAAAAGAAAACAGAATAAATAAATAAACTGTAGAATTCCAAATGGTTTTATAAAAAAAAAGCATGCAAAGAAATTTAATAAAGGCATGCGAAAGTAATTTAAATAAACCAATAAGAATATTGAAAGCTCCAAGACATTGTTGACTTAAAATCCCCAAAACAATATCCACATATTTTATGAATAATAATTACAGATATAATTAATATTTTGAAATTACACTAAAACAAAAGTTATATAAAAACAATGCGAAATAATAATTTTCATTCAGTCCAGCAAATATTTTTGGATAGACTTTAGTATCAAAATATTTATTCTGTGCCGAATTACCACAACATAATGCATGTATCAATCATTTTTTTAAAAAATCAAAACTCCATTGTTCTATTCCAGCAGAAAAAAAAATCCAATAAGGAAATAATATAAAGCATTTGATTTTTAGTAGGTATGTATTTCATCACACATAGAAAAAAAAACGTACAATTTATTTTTTTGAGTCTGCCTTATCCATATTTTAAAAACTTTTTTTGACAAAAACTTATTTTAAAACAATTAAATCTACACTAATATTTTATAAATATTAAATTAGTAATCAGTTAACATGCATTGTATCTTCAGTCACACTTACCTTGATTGATGTAATACGACAGTAAAACCTAAGTCTGAAAGACGGGGAATACACTTGATATTTTCACAGCTTAAAGGCCCTTTAAGAATTACAGAATAAGCTTCTTCAGTGCTCATGGGTAAGCCCTTATTCATTATTTCAATACTTCCCTAAAATATGAAATCTATAAGATGAAAAAAATCACAAAAATGGACCATGCAAATTAATTAATATGCAAAAAAAACTTACAACTTCAAGAAGAAACACAGATTCTTCTGGGGATAAGATAATTTTACCGTCAACCAGATGACCCATGTGTTGAGTAAATTTTCCCCTATAAGGTAAATTGCAAGAATTTATAATACATTCCCAGCTAAAATATATGTAACTAAATTAATAAATTGATCCTATAAATAACTTGTTATACATTGATAGTACTCATCGTAAATATATTTCTGAAAAATTATAAGCATTAAATTTTTGCATTCAACATACATACTTTTATTTAAAAGAAAACAAATGTCAAAAATGAATATTTAATAAAAATATAAAAAATTAAATGTGACATGCTCTATATTAGTTTTCAAACCTTTTTAACTAACTTTTATTATTAACTTCTTCTATTTCATACAATAAAATAGTTAATCATTTTATATTACAATAAGGAGTGGGAGGATAGCCAAATAAATGTATCTTGAGGATCAAATTTAATTCATAAACATTATAGAGGTTTGATACATTGCTTTTGCAATACAATATAGACAGAGTAGCCTGTTATAGGCCAATTAATTATATTTCTAAACAAATTTAACATTTACTAAAATTTTGCTTAAATAAAATAAATTCTTTGTTTTTAAAAAGGTTGGTTAAAGGATTAATATTCACAAAAAAAAAAAATAAATAAATAAATCAAATATAATGAAAATAATGAAAAAAAAAATGCATAGGCATTAAATAATAAAACTCTAAAAAATTGTTATAATATACTACAAAATAAAAAATACTTTTTTTGTATTTTCACAATTAAAAAAAAATTATCCAAGAGATATTTTCAACTTTAATATTTTTCTTGATATGTATGAAATCTAATAAGAATTAATATGAATGAAAAATATCTAATTACCTTTAACTTTGATACAACAGTTGCATTCAAAACAAGGATTCCACTCAGCTTGCATTAAATCACAGCTATTAAATAAAAAGTGCCACATTACATATTTATTCAATTAGCTTGAATACAACAAGTGAAAAGCAATCAGATAAATAATTAAACTTTAAAATAATAAACCTTAAAAACTATACATCAAAGAAGTAAAAACTCAGAAAATAAGAAAAAGCACAAATTATTCCAACTGCTTTTTCTAATAGCTAAAACTGTCATTAATAAACATAATATGTGTGTGCTAAAAAGGGGTAAAATTTTCACATCAATAAAAATATTTAAATTCTTATTCAAACATTTTTCATAGTGCATTCATCAGAAAAAAATTAAAAAAAAGAAATTGAAAACTACTCAAGGAATTAAATATTTTTTAAAAGCAGTCAAATTAAATAATCAAATCATTATCAAAGCAAATAATTAAAAATATAAGGAAAGAAATTAATGGTAAAAAAAATCAACACTGACAGAATAGAATTAATCAGGTATGGATTTGACCTCCTGACATAAAGGTAGATATTTAGTTTTGGATTACTGGACTGTCTGTGGCTCATCACAAACAAATTAAGGAAAAATATAAAATATACACAATAAATATTATATAAATAAAAACACATACATCCTTCCAGTACATTTTCTCTTCAAAGTAGCTTCATAGTTCTCCAAAGTACATTGTAATGATTCATCATCTGGCGATTTATCAGAGAGTGTGTTAAGTTTCTCCCCAATGGCACGCCGAGACGATTCTTCAGCAACTTTACGTACAGAAACTAATTCAGTAGCACTAAGAAACAAATATTTTAAATAAGATTAATTTACTCTGTACAATGTTTTCCTAATTAAAATATTGATAGATATTTACAGTATTCTTAAACAATCTATCACATCATAAAACACCTATGATTAATTTAAATGAAGTAAGCTACACTTTTTAAAAGAAACTATTAGTTAAGTAAAGTGAACATACATAAATATAAATTATTGCCTTAAAATGAAGCATCCCTTTCATTGATGTATATCTTCAAATTGTTTTTATCTAATTAATTCGATGTTTTGATGAACTTTTTTTTTTTAAATTTTTGTATTTTTATAAATTGGGTTTTTTCTTCTAGCTTAAAATAAACAAAACACAGAATTATACCATTAAGAAATGAAAAAAAACATATGTACGTAGTACAGGGATAGAAGATTTAAAAAAAAAATATAAAAAAAATAATGTATGAAGGTATTTTAAAAATCCTAAATTATAAAACTTATTTGTGAATTGCAATTGCAATTTAATTTTTTATATGACTTCAGATCACAACTTTAAAACTGAAAGTTTTAAACTCATGCTTTTACTTTAATATTAATAGATATTGTACATTTTTTTCTGTGATAATTCTCATATATATTCACAAGGTTTTTACTAATTATGATGATTTTTAAAGAAGGACATTTTTTTTTACAAAATTAACCAGAAAAAACACAGTTTGTTTTTAAATTTTATGTCAAGCAGAGCAAACTTTGACTCTAAAAGGTTTCACTGATTTTGAAAAAGGATTTTAATAAGGAATGTTTCACATATTTATAAAATTATCACAAATTAACATTTGTCATTAGAAAATTATTCATTCAAGAATAAGCAATAATTTAAAACTAATCACAAAACTGTGTAAATTTGAATAAATATATATTTTCTTAAGATAATAAAGATGATGAATTCAGCAGAAAGGAAATAGGAATTTTAAAAAAATATAACAATATGTAACTAATAAAAATATGTAATTCTGAATTTCAATGAGAAAATTATCTAAAACACACTAATGTTCAGCAAGTGAAAACAATTCCTTTATTTATTGCAATATAACTATTACATTTTAATTTCCTTTTTAGAAGTTTGGTTAAATAGTTATTGCATTGTGAAACTTTAGTATTTTATTAAATATCAGTATATATTAAAACATTCTTGAATCACTACATACATTTGGGTAAGGCAAATATTTCAGTTGTAATTATGTATTACAAAAGAATTAATGATTTTAAAATTATATTTTAAGCTCTAGTGAATTATATTTTAAGCTGCACTAATTTTAAAACAAACCCACTTGTTTTCAAAATTTTGTCTGGATGTTTTTTTCTAATGAAAGGAACAATTAAAAACATTTTAGCCTTGTCGAACAACTTCTAGAGAATAAAAAATGTTTTACTTAATAAAATTGTATGGTTTTTAAAGAGGTTTTAGGATACACAATGTAGTTTAAAACAGAGTATTCAAGATTAAGGCAGATATTTCTGAGCTGGATACAACACAAATTAATCCCCAGAAAATAAAATTTTAGGGATGCCATAATGAGATGAGATTTATTTTTACAGTGTGAAGAAAAAGTTCTATAACTACCAATGAAGGCCACCATCCCAGCCAAATATCCACATATGATAATTTTCGTAAGCCAGGTAATTGTGTGCTTGTTGACAAAGCCATGTTTTCATAGGGTAGGAATATATTGTTTGTTACTATTTTCAAATTAAGGCATTAATTTTTATTTTAACTTATATGATTTAGCATAGCATTAGGTTAGCCTAAAGTCCACTCTGTCCACAGACATGATTACGAAATTTGAAGAAATAGGTTCATTAGTCAATGTCAAAAATGCATGCAGATACACAAGTAGTGCTTGAAATAGCAATACAAGTAGAGGAGACAGGATGTCTCTTGGTCATCTGAGTTTGGCATATTAGAATAACTGTAGACTGGCGATGCACAGACCGTAGTACCCTCATATGACCATTTTATTTAAAATATATAATTAATAATTTTAAAAAATTTGAATTTTGATAAAAGATTAACAAATAATAAGGATTTAATATTAAAGGAATATTTGTTCAATGTTTCCTATTTCATTGTAAACTAGAATATCAGATTCTTTGTCAACAATGAAGTGCTAGTCTTGATGCAGGATGAAATAGGAATTCCCTTTTTGTTAATTTTTGGGCCCCTTCAAATTATCCTCATTTTTTTTGTAAAGCCCTTTTATTTCCAAATGTCATACACCAACCTAAAACAAAGAATAAAGAATGTTCTCTCACCCCTTCTGACTTGTGAAGAACTGAGCTTCCATGCTTAGTGAAAACAAAACTTCCTCAGACAAGATGGGACATCACTAGACAAAAATGGTCTATAATGGGATATTCTTTGTGAAACCATTTAGTACATGTGCTATTTTTTTTTTTTTTTTTTTTTTTCTTTTTTATTGCTGCATACTACAACTTTGGCTTAGAATTTGAAAGTCATAGACAATAACTTTCCCCTTCCACTAAAACTAGTAAATTTTAACCCTGTTTACAGGTTTCTTAACATTAATTAGGCTTTATTTCCATTTCTAGAAGTGAAAAACTGTTAGAATGAGAAACCATATGGACTCTTAGAAATATTTTTCTTTTCACACTAGTGTTCTTTGCGTTTCAATAAATGGTAATATTATTTGCCAACATTTTTTTTTTTTTTATATTTTGTGTAAGATTTGACAAATGTGTTAAATTTTATTTTGTTTACAATATTAATCTATATAATTAGAGAAAAAATCTTTTATAGAGAATTTCATATTTTTTGAAATAACTTTATTTGTAGATTTTCTTTTATATATAGAACCTGTTAAATCAAATGACATTAGTGGTTGTAATATGTCAAATACGTGTAATGTGAAGCTGCTTATTTCAGAAAGATGTAACATATTTTAAAAAATGTAATTAAAAATAAAGACAAAGTTATATTTCGTTAGTGATAATTATATATTATAAAATTTTTTTTTTTAATTTATTACTTTTATCTTCTATGTAAATTATAAATATTTTCACATTAGTTAATCAAAATTATTTAAAAATGTTTTTCTATTATTTTTATAGACAAAATTTTCGCTATTGTGATTATGACAACTATTAGCTGATTTTTCAAATTCAAAGGACATTTTTACAATTTACTCATTAATATGAATATGGTTTGGTAAATTTTCCAGTTTAGTGAAAATTTATTTTTAAAAATTGGCCTATAAAAAAATGAGAGAGAGAAAAAGACGTTATTTTATGTTAAATCCAACTCACAAAACTTTACATAAGAAAAATGTGTAAATATGAATGCAAATTAACCAGTAATTTTATTTTAAAAATGTATTTGACAGAATAATCTTAAACATATTTTTAAAGAATAAAAATTGTGAGGTATATTTTTCATTTATATTAATATACAGAAAAGAAAGAAAACTTGCCTCATAAAATCTTCAGTTGGAAAAGGCTTTGAGATTTCATTAGTATCATCCATTTTTATATAATATGCACGTTTTATCACAGCGTTATTTTTCAAAGTAAAAACATCAAAATTTTAAATGTTTCTAATTCATTTTCAAACTACGTATCAACACACCAACGTAACATATTCCGTTTTCAATACAATAATCAATGGTGGTGATGGAAATCAGTATTGCCAGGTTAAGTTATATAATAATATCAATATATACTACTGTGCCCAAAAAGTAAGAAAAATTATTATTATTATTTTTTTTAAACTCTTTATTTATTCTTTCAAATTTATTTCATCGCCTTCAAAGTAATATCCTCCGGACACAATGCACTTATACCAACTTTTTTTCCAATCCTCATTACATGCTAAAAGGCAATTCATTTACGCCCTTCCTCAATAGCATAATCACAACTACCAATTGGAATATTTTTACTAAAATTCTCTTTCAAAGCATTCCTGGTAATCAGTCATCTTCAATATTCAAGATATTGACAAAATAATTGATAAATTTAACTATGCTGTTACTTCTGCTATCAACCTTGCTAGCAAATCTAAAGAACTCAGTACACCACACCAAAAACTTCCTACTGAAATCACCTCTAAAATTGCGGAAAAAAACAGAATTCGTAAATTATGGCAAGATACCAGGTTTCCTCCGTTCAAGCAATCCGTCAACAAGCTTCAAAAATAAATAAAGCAAATGATTCACAATTTAAAAAATGACAGATGGAATGAATTTTTAATAGGTATAAATCCAGAAGATAATTCTCTCTTCAAAATTAACAAACATTTTACCAAAAAATATCCCAAAATTCCTCCACTGGTTGGATTCACAGGTCTTATATTCTCATCTTCTGATAAAGCGAACTCTTTTGCTGAAAACCTTGAACTCTCCTTTCAAGAAAACACTGAACCTTGCGATTACTCTCAAATTGAGCATGTTGAAGATGCAGTAACTTCCTTTCTAGCTGATCATCAAAATTATCATTACAATATTTTTTTTTTTTCTCCATCTGACATAGTTAACTTAATCAAGAATCTCAACATTCGGAAATCTTCTGGACCTGACAACATTCCAAATAAAGCCTTAATGTGTCTCCCCTTAATGCCATTACTCATCTTGCAAAAATCTACAACAGCTGTACTAAATATCACTACTTCCCTCCTATCTGGAAAAAAAGCAAATATCCTCATGTTCCCTAAACCTGGCCAAGATAGGAAATTTCCTCAAAATTATCGGCCCATCAGTCTCCTTAGCTGTGTAGGAAAACTTTACGAAAAACTCTTAGTATTACTTACATATTTTTTTTTGCGATAAAAATTCCATAATTCCAGCAGAACAATTTGGATTTCGTCAACATCACTCAACTTGTCATCAACTTCTACGTGTCACCAATATCATCACTGAAGGATATAACTATAAATTTTTTACAGAAGGTGTCTTTCTAGATGTCAAAAAGCTTTCGATCGACTGTGGCACAATGGACTGATCTACAAAATGATCAAACTTCAATTTCCAACTTGGATGACACTTATCATTACAAATTATTTTAAAAATAGAACCTTTCAAGTTCGACTTCATAATGAATTCTCCAAAATCGGTCGTATTTGTGCTGGTACACCTCAAGGAAGCGTGCTAAGTCCTATTCTCTACAATATCTTTACCTACGACTTTCCGCAGTGCACTAACATTTCCACTTGCCTATTTGCTGACGATTCTGCTGCTCTTGCCCAAGGTGCTTCTATTCTTTATGTCCTCAATACTCTTCAAAATTTTCTGAATATCCTAGAGGATTGGCTAACTAAATGGCGCATCGCAATTAATGTCTCTAAATCTCAAGCTATCATTTTCCGAAAAGGACACGCCAGACAACCATATATTAATCTCTCCCTTTTTGATCAACAAATTGAATGAGCGACTAATATTAAATATCTCGGCTTAATTATAGACAATAAACTTACGTTTCGAGCTCATATTCAAAAAATCAAAGAAAAAATGTTGGAAAAAAATTTTATCTCACTCTACCACTCATTAATAAATTTTCTAAATTAACTTTGTCAAACAAACTTCTTCTCTACAAACAAGTTCTCAGGCCTATCCTTACCTATGCTGCCCCAATCTGGGGTCTATCTGCACAATCTAACAAGAAATCTGTGCAAATTATTCAAAACAAACTTCTTCGTATTATCACTGGGGCACCCTGGTTTGTCCGCAACTCTACAATTCATCAAGATTTAAAAATTGATTCTATTGACAACTATATTACTAAACTTTCTAGAAATTTCTTCAATACCATTGCTACTCACGAAAATCCTCTCATCAAGGCACAAACTATATTTACGCAATTGAATGGAAAATACAAGTATCCTTTCTCTACTTCTAAATGGAATCGAAGCCTCAAACCACCATAATTTCCTGCTCACTTATCGCTTTTTAGATATTTTACTTCAACGCATATTTACTGATCATAAATTTCTTGTTACGTTTCCATCACCGATGATTTACATTTTTCTTACTTTCTTCTTTTTTTTTCTCTCAAATCATACGATTACTATTATCTATTTATCATGACTTTACTTTCCTACTGCCTTCACATACCATTGAGTAGATGAACGCTTCGCGTTCAGGCACTCGACATCTTTATTCAACAATGATGACATGCTAAAAGGCAGGGATGGCCTTCAAAGCGCTCGCCGATTCACGTTAATTCTCTTCAAAACGATGTCCTCGGAGTGGTCTTTTGAGTTTAGGGAATACTCAGAAGTCGCACGGGGAGAATAGTGTGATTGTGGAACGATATGGGTTTTATTTTTGGAGAAAAATTCCCAAAGAATCAATGCAAAATGAGCTGGCGCATTCAGTTTTGACGAGATCGAGATTTGACGCGTTTGAGGCCCAAACTAGAATTGACCGATCCTTTTGAAATTCCAACATCCTCAGAAAGGTCTCTAATTGTAAATCGATGGCTTGCAAGCGCCAAAACTTTAATATTTTTGGACGTGAGGTTGAGGTTGATGGTCGATGAGCTCTTTATCTTCTAACGCGTTCTCTGCCTTCTTTGAATTGTTTGTACCACTTCTGAACATTTCTTTCCGATATAGGAATGCTCATCGAATGTCTTCTGCAATATTCTACACGTTTCCGCTAACAAATTGAATGGACAACTAATATTAAATATCTCGGCTTAATTATAGACAATAAACTTACGTTTCGAGCTCATATTCAAAAAAATCAAAGAAAAATGTTGGAAAAAATTTTATCTCACTCTACCACTCATTAATAAATTTTCTAAATTAACTTTGTCAAACAAACTTCTTCTCTACAAACATGTTCTTAGGCCTATCCTTACCTATGCTGCCCCAATCTGGGATCTAGCTGCACAATCTAACAAGAAATCTGTACAAATTATTCAAAACAAACTTCATCGTAATATCACTGGTGCACCCTGGTTTGTCAGCAACTCTACAATTAATCAAGATTTAAAAATTGATTCTATTGACAACTATATTACTAAACTTTCTAGAAATTTCTTCAATACCATTGCTACTCACGAAAACCCTCTCATCAAGGCACAAACTATATTTACGCAATTGAATGGAAAATACAAATATCCTTTCTCTACTTCTAAATGGAATCAAAGCCTCAAACCACCATAATTTCCTGCTCACTTATCGCTTTTTAGATATTTTAATTCAACTCATATTTACTGATCATAAATTTCTTATTACGTTTCCATCACCGATGTTTACATTTTTCTTACTTTCTTCTTTTTTTTCTCTCAAATCATACGATTACTATTATCTATCTATCATGACTTTTCTTTCCTACTGCCTTCACATACCATTGAGTAGATGAACGCTTCGAGTTCAGGCACTGGACATCTTTATTCAACAATGATGACGTTTCCGCTAACAAAATTTAATGTAAATTCTTTGAGCAATTAATTCAGACATTTCAAAAATCTCCAAAATCACTTTTAGCGTCTTACAAAGCCAAGCGTAACTTGAATGAATAATGAATATTTTGACGTCAAATTTCCCACAGAAGTCCAGGACAGTGCCAGCAAAACTAAAAAGAAAAAAAAATTTGAAATTCCATAAGCCCCGGGAATTTTAAATTGAAAATTGGTCTTACTTTTTGGACACAGTAGTAAATATATATATATAATTATAAAAATAATTTAAAATTATATATTTTTCTATCTATTTTTTTCGTAAAGGAATATTTTGGCACTAATACTGAAGAATTAGGAATTAAAACAGAGGACGAATTCGATTACTTCCAAATCTTTCCGGACGACATTTAAAAGAAGTCATTCATGAGTAAAGAGCTATTTACCAATGGCAGATATTTAACCAGGGTCTATTTGCAATTATGATAGATATTTGACTTTTTGAGTGTGACTCAAGATGCACCACCGGGATTGCTACATCGTACCCATTATTTGCCATCACAATTTGTGCATATGCATTTAGGACTAGAACTACAACCTTGTCCTTTAAAAGCCATCTTTATTATTTCTCTCCTAACGATAAATAAGTCTAATAAATAAACACCTACAGATGTAAATCTACATTTATATATCTTACATACATATATGTATATATATGATTTTAGGTTTTTTTCGTTAATAGCATAGGGCAATAAAAAAAAAAAAAATGTTTCTCAGAATTTAGAATCTCCTTTTCTTTTTACATGCTAAAACCAAAAGCCTCTATTTTTCTGTACACACATACACTAGAAATCTAATAACCCAATCAAGGATGCAGATATTTCTCATATGGCGCTACTGTGAGTTGCTATATTAGTTTGAATCATTTTCTACGTCCTTCACTTTCACTCGAAGTTTTTTTTTCCATTTTCTTTGTGTTTAATAAAAGGTAAGTCGTGGGTCACTATCCTCCAACAGTGCAATCCTGCCTCTCTCCCCTGCAGACCAACCAACCAGTCCTGACAGTATGCTTCATACGATTGACATTAATATCAGCCAGACCGCCTTTAATTTGGTTCAGAAATAGACCAACTTCATACTAGCATCAATAATTTTTCAACATACATTGAATGCGAAAATCTCCATGATCATCTCAACAGTATTGAAAATTGTTTAAAAATCGAGCCTCAAATTCTCACCTAGACCTTTTCTACAACTTCAGCTTTTCAATATTGTTAACAAAAATCTACGGAAGCAAATGAGTTTCATCTTGGTAAAACTCAACGATTCAAACAACACTGTAGCTACTCCCTGCTAAAAAGAGAAACTTTAAAAAGCTGAGAAAACATTTAGCCAAACGGCCTAATACTAATGATCCTACCGTCATCAGGTTATCGTTTAAATTTGCTTGCCTTAACCCCGATGAAACTCTTTGATTCTAGGGATGCAAAAACAACAAACCTCCTGTTAAAGTTGGAGAAATTTCAAAAAATACTGATAAACTACATCTGGATGAAAGCAGTATAGACATTGTTCTCACTAATGACCAAAATATTGCTACTTCTTGTCATGCACCCTATACTACTAAATATGTTCCTCCAATGATAATTGATAATATTCAAAATTCTACTAAAATTCTTGAGAACTTCTGACCAGATTACAAATTCAAAAATTGAAGGAGGCTTTTTCTGGAAGCAAATGAAAAGTTTTTTCCACCAAACCACTAACTTGAAATAAATACGCAAGCAAATTAATCACTTAAAAACTTAAAAGTCATACATTTGAACTACCCCAAGTAACCTAAAGTTGTAATTCGTGGACTGCTTACTGATCTCCCAACTCATGTCATCATGCAGGAATTCGAAATTCTCAACTTTCAACTTGAATTTATCATCCCACTTTGTAATCATGCTGGCACCGGCAATCTACCTCCATACCCTTATCTTACTTTAATGTCAAGGCTGAACCACTCAGAAGGAAATCAGGCAATCATCATAGCAAATTCTGTACAAGAAACCCTCGATGCCTCAAATGCGCTGGGCCTCTGCTACCAAAGAATGCACAAAAGGCCAGATGAAGCTCCCAAATGCGCCCTTTCCTCTGGAGAGCATATTGCAAATTTCTCGGGTTATCCTAAAACCCCTGCTAATTTCGCTCCTGCTCCTCCCCCGAAGGTCAACGCTTGGACGAAGAGACTTAAAAAAAACAAGCACAATAAATGAAGCCTGAGAACACCAACTAATTGTCTCTTCCCGCTGAACAGAACTCCAACTCTTCCTCCTTCTTCAGATGACTTTCCAACTCTTACTACCCAGACCTCTCACCATACTACTTCTTCCAATACTCTGCAGGATTCCACGGAAACGCCTCCAATTCCGCTCATTCTGCAACAATTAGTTGGGGTACTTTCAAATCTTTCTGTTTAAATAATGTATGCTCTTCAAAATCAACCAGTCAATAACATTCAATAGACCGACCAATAATTCTATCTTATGCGTGATTTGGAACTCCAATAGTCTTAAAGGAAAAATTAATGAACTACAAAATTTTATATCTGAAAATAAACCTCATGTAATTGCTCTCCAAGAAACACATCTCCGGCCAGGCGATTCCTTATAAATTCCAAATTATATCATATATCGCTCCGATTGTCTTACTCACAGAGGAGGAGGCACGGCTCTCTGCATTCATAAAAATATTAATCATCGTCAAATTCATTTTACTACAATCAGCTTTGAAAACTTTGCTATCGTTATTAATCTCAAGGATAACCTAAAAATTATTGTGGCTAGCATTTATCGCCCTCCAATTGATATATTCCTTACACAGGAACTGGATATAATAGCCAACTCTAATCAATAAGTATTTCTTCTTGGAGACCAATTCCAAGCATCCTGCATGAAATAATGAACGCGGCAACATAAATGATTTTATTCTCTTCGACTGGACAAATCTTAACGCGATCAATGTTATTGCACCTAATGATCCCACTTATTTCTGCCTTCACAACCCTGCAATAGTACTCTTGATATCGCACTTCTTAAAAACTTCTTAAAATCTTTGAGTTTTCCAGTGATCGTACAAGTTGAAGTCTCTCATAATTCATTTACTCCATTCCTCAATAGTATAATCACAACTACCAATTGGAGTATTGTCGCAATCCTCTGACAATTCAACTATCCCCAATATTCAAGATATTGACCAAATGATTGATAAATTCAACTATACTATTACTTCTGCTAGCAAATCTAAAGAAATCAGTACTCCATATCAAAAAATTTTCTACTGAAATCACCCGTAAAATAGGAGATAAAAACAATATTCGAAAATTATGGCAAGATACCAGGTGTCCTGCGTTCAAGCAATCCCTCAACAAGCTTCAAAAAAGAAACACAGCAAATGATTCACAAATTAAAAATGACAGATGGAAAGAATTTTTAATAGGTATAAATCCAGAAGATAATTCTCTCTTCAAAATAAAAAAACATTTTACCAAAAATTATCCCAAAATTCCGCCGCTGGTTTGATCATCAGGTCTTATCTTCTCATCTTTTGATAAAGCCAACTCTTTTACTGAAAACCTTGAACTCTCCTTTTCAAGAAAACACTGAACCTTAAGACCTTGCGATTACTCGCAAATTGAGCATGTTGAAGATACAGCAGCATCTTTTCTAGCTGATCCTCAAAATTAACAAAATAATATATATATATTTTTTCTCCATCTGGCGTAATTAACTTAATCAAGAATCTCAACATTCGGAAATCTTCTGGACCTGACAACATTCCAAAAAGCCTTACTTTGTCACCCCTCAATGCCATTACTCATCTTGCAAAAATCTACAACAACTGTACTACATTTCATTACTTTCTCCCTGTCTCCAAAAAAGCAAATATTATCATGTTTCCTAAACCTGGTCAAGATAGCAAATTTCCTATAAAATTAAATTATCGGCCCATCAGTCTCCTTACCTGTGTAGAAAAAACTTTATGAAAACTCTTATTGAAACAAATTACTTCTTTCTGAAATAAAAATTCCATAATTCCAGCAGAACAATTCGGATTCAATATCACTCAATTTGTTATCAACTTATACGCGTCACCAATATCATCTCTGAAGGACTTAAGTATAAATTTTTCACAGGAGGCGTTTTCCTAGATGTCAAAAATCGTTCGATCGATTGTTGGCACAATGGTCTGATCAACAAAATGATCAAACTTCAATTTCCAACTTGGATTACACTTATCATTATCAATTATCTTAATAATAGAACTTTTCAAGTTCGACTTCAAAATGTCGACGACTAGTATTAGAGCTGGTACACCTCAAGGAAGCGTGCTCAATCTATCCTCTACAATAGACAGTTTTTGCATACCGTATTTTTTATCGTCAATATTTTTTTCCCCTAGCACACATGTTCACAATAACATCTGTGATAACATGATTTTTGAAGTTGAATATGAAATGCAGAATATGAAAAAAAAAACCCCCATTAAAATATGCTTTTGTATACCTGGTTAAACTTTTTCATTACCAATATTGTTTTTTCTGTTTATCTTTCGAAGTTAAAATTAAATTTGATGCTATTACTTGCAATTCTTCTACAGTTGGTTTTATAAAAACTGCCGATTGTGCTGGCCTGCCTAATTTTTTTTTTTTTAGTTGGATAAAATCTTTGCCGTTCAATAATTTCATTAAGGTGAATTTCCACAACATTTTGAAAACTTTCTTCCGGAATAGTTTCTCGAAAAACTTTATAAATTCTTGAAAGCCATTTACTACCCTTAGATTCAATTGGGTATGATATCTGATTATGAAGATTTTCTTCTAAAATATTCTGCTGCTCTTGTCCAAGGTACTTTTATTCTTTATGTCATCAAAATTTTCCGAGGCTCTACAGCAGGGGTCGCCAAACTACGGCCCGCCAGTGTCATCAATCTGGCCAGCGACAGCGAAATAGCTTATTGTTGCTGTAATAAGTTGGATAAAAAAACAGAATGATAATAACTTCGGCTTTATTGACTTGC
>BPLR01009798.1:0-51442 GCA_021605095.1 Caerostris extrusa | reverse complement strand
TAGGAACAACAGGGCGGACTTCAAGATGAACTGCCGGAGTTAAGGGTACTTTCCCCGTTTGAAAGATAGATATGATATTTAAAAGATTAACTTTATATTCCGTAGAAATGCAAGATAAATTAACAGACTAGAATGTTTAGAAGACTTGGCTAGAAATCTTTTATACACTAATTGCTACAAGGGAAGTATGTTGGGGCACTCCCTTTCCCTGTTCAATATTATTTATCCAAAATTTCTCTTTATAAATACATCTTCTGTTACGGTTTTTTTGTAGAAGCTATTAATGTTGAAGTCATTAAGAATGAATCCTAAATCTGTCGTATAATTACTTGCATTTCAGCCTATTAAAATTTATTATTTTCAAACATATCTTAATTTATTTAATTTTCTTACTCATTTTGTTACTTTTTGATGAAGACATTATTTATTGATCATCCTAAAATTTTATAACATACTACAAATGATAATTGCACAATTGCAAATTACGCCATTGCACAGACTCATTTATTTGGTAATCCCATACAAATATTTAAGCTCTAATCTTCATTACACATTTTCAGACGTGATTGTAAGGCAAGTTGCGCTGATTAAAATTTACTAATTCGCAGTTTATTTATATGACATTAATGATTTAAAGCGATCACGAACCGAATTTCTCTGGGGATATTCTGAATTTAGTTTTTCATTCATTAAGCGCTTCAAAGGAATCCACATAAATGAGGTGGGTTAATGTGCCTTTAATTAATTTAAAGCATTAATTTATTATGAAGCTTTATGAATGAAAACCATTTATCATCATAAAAATATCAACTAATTAAAAACAATTTGATTATGTTGCTTTTAATGTATTTTTAAAAAGACACCTTGCAGTTGGGCATCTATACTGAAAGCAATTATAGACGATGTTGATGAGATCTATCAGATTACCTTAGGCAAGGAAATTAGAATTCAAGATGCATTGCATTCCTGCGTATTAAAAGTATTTGTTTCATTTGTTTTATCATTAAGTAATAATAACTTAATACTAGAATTATATTCCTTTATCTTGCTAATTTTACTGACTAAAGAATTATATCATGTACATTTAGTAGAGAAATTTTACTTATATTTTTCATTTCATGCTTATATATTATGGTGGATTGATAAAAATTCTTCAGGAGAAAAAAAAAAAATCAAAATTTTGCAGGAAAGAATTTGTTTGATTTTATTTTCTATCCAATTTTAATAAAATTCATTTTATATCAGTTCCAGTTATATACAATTTTACCTCTTTTCAAAATTAATTACAGGCCAATAAAAGTTACGCTTCATCAAGTTTCTTGAAAACTTTTTTGAAAACAATAAACACTCTTAAAAGAAATTCGATTTCCTTCTAATATAATAATAATATAAAATCTTTTCATAATCTTTATATTAATGAAATATATAATCGCCTTGAATAAACATAAAATCGATTTTGTATCATAAACAAATAACCTAAAATGTGTTAGCTCATTTTTTTTAATATTTAATATATTTTTTAGCACATATTTTAAAATTTTTTTTTTTAATTTGAATTAAAATAAAATGTATGTAATATAATAATATTATATTACACCAGGTTTTATGCTTAATGGTAAGAAAATTTACCACCTCATTTAACACTAACTGAAATTGAAACTGTTTTGGATTTCTTAAGTTTTTGTTTATCAAAAAGAAAATCAAAAACAATAACTTTTATTAATTTCATTTCTTAAAATAAAAGACGAATAAATGTGAATCTTTAAATTTTTTAAAAGATTAACTAAAAGTAAGATAGTTTTCTTATTTGTTTTAAATGAATTTATTTTTTAAAATTTTGGTGATTAAATTTCTTCAAAAAAACACTTTGATTCCAAGAAAAAAATTATCATAAATTAAACAATTTAGGCTTATTGAAATTAATGATAACAACAAAAGAATTGTTTTCAAAAGTGCTCGAAAAAAATAAATTTTACAATTTTCTAATTATAGTTTTTTTTAAAAAGACTTCTCGCCAAAATTAAGAATCTTACATATTAGAATTACAGGGTTTTGTCATTTTATATACTATCCAATAACACAAAAAATTCTATTTTTAAACAAAACATAGAGCCTTGTGAGTACCTTGTTTATTGTGCAAACCTCAAATTTAAAAAATAACTATTTAATAATTTTATTAAAAAAAATTGAAATTGTTAAATTTTTAATATTTATCTTGTTATATATTGAAATGTATTGGTCATGCCAACGAAACTGTGTTTCACTAAATAGAGGCGAATAATAAAAGATTCGTTCAAATTTTTATATCATTATAGCCATAACTTTTTTAATAATTTCGTGAGAAAGTGAAAAATCCGGTTAAATAATTGAAAGACACATTAAATGGTCCCTTTTGACGTTTACATGTTTTGCTCGGCTAGCCGTAACCTTATTTACGATTTAAATGCGGTTTGTTTTAAAATGTTTCTAACATTCTAAATTATTTTCAAAAATATGTCCCCTTACAAAATACATGAGCAAATAAAATCAGTATTAAAAGCAATTGATTAGAGCGACTTGATATAGTTTATTTTAAAAGAAAACAAAAATAATAGTGTGAAAAGTTGTCTTTATTGACGCAATAAAAAGATTCCATGAAATAAATTTTAAAAAATGCATTGGCATATCTTTGGCAAATTAAAAACTATTCATAGGCGTTTTTCCATTGATAACTATAAATTCAAGATGTAATACGACAGAAATTTTAAAACCCGTGATGATGGCCATGATGATGATGATCCTGATGATGATACACATGGGCATGTCCATGGTGGTGGTGACCATGATGATGATGATCATGATGATGGTGTCCATGATGCCCATCGTGATGAAGAGCATGGTGAGCATTAGAGTGAAGATGAACATGAGCAGGATCTTGATTAGCAGTTCCTGGTTCGTTGGTCTTTACTTGAGCTCTGAATCCATGGTGGTCAGCCACGCAGTGGACTTCCTCTGTGAACTCCCTATGATCAGAGAAGCCATAGCTTCCTTGTACGTGTCCATGGCCATCCCCATGTTCGTGTCTGTGTTGAGATCCATGATGATCCTTTATATCATAACCGAATTTGTAAGGTTGGGGATGATGGTGGTGATGCTGTAAGATAAAATTTAAGTTTACATTTTAATTTATGAAAATTTCAATTAATTTATGAAAACATTTATGAGCATATTATCATTAGTTTACTTTTGTTTTAGTGGTATCAAAAATAGAATGAAGTCAAAAATAAAAGTCTATTTTCATGAAATATTTGAAGTAAATATTTTGAATTTTTATTTTGTCTTTTTATTAATTTTAATTTAAAAATCGCAAAAAAAGTGAACACTAAGATAATAATTTCACTATTAATCCCTTAATAATAATTTATGTTTATATTTTTTAATTATTAATACTTTGCATTGTTCTTCTTTATATCTTATGTATATAGCAAGGTTCTAAACATCAATTCTTGCAAACACTTTCATAGTTTTATTAAAAATAAATTTTTATTCAATATGCTGAAGTATCAATTTGGATTTGCAATAATAGAAACACATACGTTTACATAAATTCCTCATTAATTTTTTTGTTACAAATCTTTGCTGCCTAGAGGACTTCCTTTAGTACCTAAAGGAATCTCCGTAATATTTTAAAAATGCTGTAAGTTTTATACATTTTTTTTCGTTTTCAATTTCTTTAAATAATTTTTTGATACTTTATATATAGGTATAATTTTTTTTAAAAAGTAAATTTAAAATTACTTACTTCATGATGTCCGTGATGACTGGCATAGGCAACAGCGCACAAAACAAATAAGACGAAAACCTAAAATAGGACATATTTTATTTTAATTATTAATATCACACATATTTATATTAGAAAAGTAACAATGTTAATTTCTAATATACATTAATATTCGAATTATAATATATTTCTAATTAAAGTAACATACAAATGGGAGTTTAAAGTTTTAGTTATAATATTTAAATTTTTACTAAAATGAAATATTTTTATTATTTAAAATGAAAATCACAAAATTTTCAATTATTTGAGTGTATGATGAATAAACTTTATACTGATGAGTGAAGAAATAACTTATTTTTATTGTAAAATTGTTTAAATTGTTTAAAACACTTCATTTTAGGAGGCTTAGTTAAAAAGGAGTTTGAATTATCTTACTTCTTAATATTAATCACTATTGGTTTTAAAACAGGAAGAGTTATAAAACAATTGATTATATTTATGAAACACAAACTTTTGTTAGAATAATACATAGAAATAAGATTAGAAATACAGAGAAATAAGTTTTTTAAGAATACCTAAAATAAACTATTAAAAGCTTTTCTAGCAAGGAACAAGAAGCATTCTAATAAATAACATCTTTTAATGCATTTTTTAATTATATGAAATATTATACTATTCATTTTCTATATTCTGTTTATACTGCTACAATAGTAATTTTTAAGTGTAACAATCTAGAAGTACATACCTTTGCAATCATTTTCAATTAAATGAAAGGATTAATCCGAACGATGTATATAAACTTGTGTTGCTGCGAATTCAGTTGTGTGATAATTTACACCTCTAATGGATGTATATATACTCTAGACCTGTTTCAAATGGCAAGGTACGAATGGTATCGGTTAAATGCTTTAAGTTCGTCAGTTGAATTTTTCAGATGTTTTAGGTCAATATCAACTCGGTTCGCCTGTGAAAAAAATGATAAATTTATTCAACCATATAAAAAATAACTGATCTTGACATTAAAATAGGTAATATTGAAAAAAAAAGTCTTTAAAAAATATTTTAAAAAAGCAGAAATATGAAAAAATCGTTTTATAAAACATATTTAAGCAGCATACCAGAATGAATTTCTGATATTATATATGATTAAAATGACTGATATATGTCAGCGGAATTATTTCATGATAAAATAAATGTTGAAACTAATGCTATAAGATTAACTATATTATAGGGATACGAATTTATTCATAGATATAAGAATAAATTTTTCTTCTTAATTAAAATACTCATGATTAAAATCACAAGACTTAAAAATAAATTCATTAAAAAACAATTTACGATTTTTTTTTAAGAATTAATTTATAAATCATATTTTTGCAAAAGTCATGACTAATCGTAAAATTATACATGATTGAGATGATTGATATCTTTTTGAGGAATTATTTAATGAAACCTTAAGTATTGCACTCCATGTTTTGGCATAAGATTTTTCATAGTATACAAATCCTAATGTTAAAAAAACAATATAAAATTATTTTCTGTAGTAGAATGTAATTAAAATTTTAATGATTAAAATTCAAACTATTAAATACTTTTAAAATATTTGATAAAAACAGATATAAGAGATCTTTATAAAGATTTTATTTATAAAACATTTTATGTGAAAGATTATAAATAAATTCAAAGTATACATTATTAAGACGATTAATATTGAACAAGAAAGCCATTTGAGGAAATGTAAAAAGAAAAAAATTTTTGTATAGGAATTCTTGTAGGAATTATAAAAATTCTTGTAATATTCAAAGGTATAAAAACTGCTTTAAATATATAAGGAAATTTGTAGCAGTTAGAATGAAACTCAGGTCTGATGGCCGTGTATTAGTTCTTTGTACCACGAGGTTCGGGTTCGAGTCGCGGCGGGGCCATGGGTGTTTGAATAGTTCGAATCCACCTCTTTAAACCGTAGGTCCCTGTCTCATATAATCATAGAGCGTTGCGTCGGTATTGTTACTCCACGTCCGTAGCTTATCCTCAAGCTACACGCACCCTCTGGGTAGTTATAAGTAAGAACCGTCGGTAGCCTTTGTTGTTTATGACGTAGATAACTGTCTAAATATTTGCCAGATGAATTAGAAAAAAAAAAATAAGGAAACCCATTAAAATACAAATGGCAAAATCAAAAGCTTTTAAAGATATTTCTTATAAAGTAGAAATTTGCCGAGAATTTGAAAAATATATTCCTGTAGAGGAATATAAGTAATCATTATATTAATTATTATATGTAGCATAATTAAAATGACAGATATCTTTTTCAAAAATTATTTAATGAAGTGTTA
This sequence comes from Caerostris extrusa, assembly GCA_021605095.1. Lineage (NCBI taxonomy): Eukaryota > Metazoa > Arthropoda > Arachnida > Araneae > Araneidae > Caerostris > Caerostris extrusa. The sequence goes on along the minus strand of BPLR01009798.1, from coordinate 45,346 downwards.
TATGTGAATTTTAATATAGCCACGCTAATCTTAACAAATAATAGCAATGGTTCGTGAAAATTGATCACAACACACACACACAGATATATTATATATGCATCTAAAGTATAAATCAAATGTTTATTTTATTCATAAAATTGTGGCAACAAACATGTGTGCAGTGTAAAACATTATAACATTTGTAATGTGGTATAAAATTTTGGGTGATCAATAAATAATGATTTTAAGAAATGTTATTAAAGTGAATAAGAAAAAGAAAAAATCTCAAATATATATATATATATTCTATGTTGTGCTCAATGCAGAACGTAGAATATGCTACATATCAAAGTGTCGGAAAATCTGGTGGATTTCGTGATTGACTACCTGGTTAAGGGTACTTGGTTTTGCCAAATCAAAAGATTCGTGTATATTGCATAACAAAGCATGATAAATCTGCAGGCTGGAGTATCTAAAAGATTTAACTAAAGGCTTTTTACATTTATTGACTACAAGGAAAGTATATTGGTGTTATTTATTTTCATATTTCAATGTTATTTATCTAAAATTGCTATTTCTATTCTTTTCTACGGTAATTTTTATAGTAGAAGCTGTTAACATTAAAGTCGTCAGGAATAAATCCTCAATTTGTCATCCTATTACTTTCATTATTAAATTCCCTTCCTTTTAATATTAGAGCTGCTTTAAACGTATTATTTTCAAGCATACCTCAGGAGTTTTTTCCTTTTTCTTACACACTTAAATAACACTTCTTCAAGACATTATGTATTGATCAACTAAAAATTTATACCACACTACAAATGTAAATAACACAACTGCAAATTAAGGCATTTCATGGAGCAATTTATTTCGTAATTCCATAAAATTAAACTGTTCATTACATGTTTGTAGATGAGTTTATGTAATTGTGAAGCAAAAATTGCATAGATTACGGCCGATTTCGCAGTTTATGTATGGATTATTACAATTTTTCGCGATCACGAAAAATCATCATTACTCTGAGGATTTTTGAATTTTGTTTTTTTCATCCTTTATTCCTGTTAAAGTGAATCCTTATAAAAGTGATTAATGCCCTTCAAAAAAATTAAAAACATTAATTGGCTATGAAGCATTCTTAATAAAAACAATTTATCATCCAAAAATTACCAAATTAAATAACATCAAAAGATATTATGTTATTCTTAATGCATTTTTAAAAAGGTACTTTTGCAGTTGAGCATCTATACTGAAGGCAATGATAACGATGTAGATGAATCTATCAGAATATTGTTTTTACCTTAGGCAATGAAATTAGAATTTTAGATGTATTGTATAGCTGCGTATTAAAATTATTCGCTTCATTTCTTGTATCATTAAGTAATAATAACTTTATACTAAAATTATTTTCTTTTTCTTCTTAATTTTTTTCTAATTGAAGAATTATATCATGTACAATTAGTAGATAAATTTTACTTACATTTTCCGATTCATACTTAAATATTATAAAGGATTAATATGAAAATCCTTCATGAGTAAAAAAAAACAAATAAAGCTTTCCAAAACAAGAATTTGTTTGATTTCATTTTTCTCCAAATTTAACAAAATTAAATTTTTATCAGTTGATATATATAATTTACCTTTTTGAAAATTAATTACATGTCAATAAAGTTATGCTTCGTGAAGTTTTGATGAAAACTTCTATGAAAACAATAATAATAAACACTCATGAAAGGAAATTCGATTTCGTTTCCAATAAAATAAATAAATAACATATAAATCAAGTATATAATCGTCTTGCATAAACAACAAATCGAGTATTTAATAAATATCATTTTATATTGTTACATTTATTCGTATTTTGTTTCACAAACAAATAACCTAAAATGTGTTATAAAATCATTTTACACTCTCTTTATCACATATTTTACTACATTACATTATTTTGAATTAAAACAAAATGTATGTAATGTAATAACCTATATTATACTACTAATATAACCTTATATTATTTTATGTTAAGATAATTTACAACCTCATTTAATACCAACAAAAATTGAAACTATTTTTGGAATCCTTTTTTTTATTTATAAAAAAAAAAAAAAAATCAATAATTTTGTTTAATTTCATTTTTAATATAACAGACAAAAATGTGTGAATTTTTTAAAGAGATTAACTGAAATTTGATAGTTTTCTTATTTGTTTTAAATAAATTGATTTTAAAATATTTGGTGATTAAATTTCTTGAACAATACACTTTGTAATCCAAGAAAAAAATTGCTATAAATTTGAACAATTTAAACTTATTGAAATTAGAAACAACAAAAGAATCATTTTTAAAAGTGCTCGAAAAGAAATAAATTCTTGCAGTTTTTCTAAACATAGTTTGTTTTTTAAAAATTCTCGCCGATTTTTAAAAGTCTTAAACATTCGAATTACAGGATTTTGATATTTCATACTGACCGATAACACAAAAATTCTATTTTCAAACTAAGTCAAAAGTACCTTGTTTATTCTGCAAAACCGCAAATTTATAGAAGATCTATTTATTGATTTTTTTAAAAAAATCTGAAATCGTTAAAATTTTTTATATTTCTCTTGTTATATATTGAAATATATCGGTCCTATCAACACAACTGTCATTTACAGAATAAAGACTAATAATAAAAAATTTGTGCAATTACAGCCATTACAGTCCTGTGGATTATACTATTACAGCCATAACTGTTTTAATAATCTTGTGAGAAAGTGAGAAACAGAGAAAATCCAGTTAAACGATTGAAATACATATTAAATGGTCCCTTTTGACGTTTACATATTTTGCTCCTCTAACCCTAACCATTTTTTTCGATTTAAATGTGGTTTGTTTTAAAAAGTTACTAACATTCTAAGTTATTTTTAAAATTATTTTTGAAAAATCTATTTTCTGAAAATAACAAGGTATTATGTCGCCTTACAAAATGCATGTGTAAATAAAATCAGTATTAAAAGGAATTGATTAGAGTTACTTGATTTTTGTTTATTTTAAAAAGAAAAAGAAAAGTATGAAAAGTTGTATTTATTGACACAATAAAAATATTCCATCAAAAAAAATATAAAAATCCTTTGGCAAATTAAAACTATTCAGAGGTGTTCCTCCATAGATAACTGTAAATTCAAGATGTGTAAAATGACAGAAATTTTATCAACCATGGTGATGACCATGATGATGATGATCCTGATGATGATACACATGGGCATGTCCATGGTGGTGGTGGCCATGATGATGATCTTGAGGATGGTGTCCGTGGTGGTGGCCATGATGATGGTGTCCATGATGTCCATCGTGATGAAGAGCATGGTGAGCATTTGAGTGAAGGTGAACATGAGCAGGATCTTGGTTAGCAGTTCCTGGTTCGTTGGTCTTTACTTGAGCTCTGAATCCATGGTGGTCAGCCACGTAGTGGACTTCTCTGTGAACTCCCTATGATCAGCGAAGCCATAGCTTCCTTGTACGTTTCCATGGCCATCTCCATGTTCGTGTCTGTGTTGAGATCCATGGTGGTCCTTTATATCATAACCGAATTTGTAAGGTTGGGGTTGATGGTGGTGATGCTGTAAGATCAAATTTAACTGTAAATTTTAAAGTTAATAATGAAATAATCAAAGGGCTAAACTATTCGTCACTAGTTTAGGGCTGTTTTAGGGGTATCAAGAATAGAATGAAGTCAAATATAAGAATACATTTTGATGAAAACTTTGAAGTACATAAAATAGTTACAATTTATTAATTTTAATTTAAAAACTGCAAAACGAACAATAAGATAATAATTTCTCTTTTATTCACTTAATAATACTTTATGATAATCTTTTTTAATTATATAGTTCATCATATCTCATGTACATCAAGCTTCCAAAAATGAATTCTTGCATATACAGCCATACCTTTATTAAAAATCCTTTTTTTTTATTTAATATGCTAAATTTTCACTTCTGTTTTTACATAATTGAAAGAGTCGATTAGTTACTATTATTACATATGTTACTCATTATTACAAATCTTTGCTAGACTTGCTGTCTAGAAGTAACGTTAATGCCTAAAAGAATCTCCATAACATGTTCAAGATACTATAAACTTCAATAAGTTTTTAAATTCAATATTTTAACTACTTTATATATGTATATTTTTTTAAAAAGTAATTTTAAAATACATACTTCATGATGTCCATGATGACTGGCGTAAGCAACAGCGCACAAAACAACAAAGACAAAAACCTAAAATGGGATATAATTTATTTTAATTATTAATATCATACATTAATATCATTAATTATAAATACCCTATTAAAAAATTAGCATTTTTACATGGGCGTTTAAACTTTTAATTATAATATTTAAATTTTTACTGAATTTAAATTTTACTATTTTTATTATTACAATGAAATTTTCAAAATTTTTATATATTTGAGTATCTGATGAAAATACGTTATAATGAAGAGTGAATAAGAACTCTTAAATTTAGAAATTAAAACAATTCATATTAGGTGGATTAGTTAAAAATGAATTTGAATTAACTTACTTCTTAATAATAATCTCTCTATTGGTTTTAGAACAGAAATAGTAAAAAACAAATAATATATACATGTACGATATTTCAAATTCATTTTTAATTAAACCGCCTAATATGAAGTGTTTTTAATTTCTAAATTCAAGAGTCAAAAATAAGTTATTATTCACTCTTCATTTTAAAAGTATTTTGATCAGATACTCAGTAGATACTTTCATCAGATACAAAGAGTATAGAGTAAAAGAGTATTCTATATATATATATATATATATATACATATAAAACACGAATATATGTTGGATTAAAACATAGAAATAAAAACTATAATTTATGAACATCCCATTAATTAACTGTTAAAAACTTTTCTAGCAATTAACTGGAAGCATTCTTATAAATAACATCTTTCAATACATTTTTAAATTATATAAAAATTTCTACTATTCATTTTCTATGTTCTGTCTATCCTACTCTACAATTCAATAGTAGCTATAAATAGTAGTCAACAATAAATTATTCTAAATAAATAGTGTAGTAAATGATTCTAATAATTCAACAGTAAATTATTTCTAAGTGCAACAATCTAGAAGTACATACCTTTGCAATCATTTTTAGATAGCCGAAAGGATCAATCCGAACAATGTATATAAACTTGTGTTGCTGAGTATTTAATTGTGGAATAATTTACACTTCTAGCGGATGTATATATATACTCTAGACCTGTTTCAAATGGCAAGGTACGAATTGTATCGGTTAAATGCTTTAAGGTCGTCAGTTGAATTTTTCACATATTTCAGGTCAATACCAACCCGGTTCGCCTATGAAAAAAATTATAAATTTATTCAACCATATAAAATAACTGATCTTGACATTACAATGTGTAATATTGAAAACAAAAGCCTTTAAAAATATTTTAAAAAGTAGAAATATGAAAAAAAACTCGTTTTATAAAACATATTTAAGAAAATACCAGAAAAATTTCTGACATTATATATGATTAAAAAGGACTGATATCTGTCAGGTGAATTATTTCATGATAAAATGAATGTTGAAAACCAATGCTATAGGATTAAACATATTATTAGGATACGAATTAAATCCTAGATATAAGAATAAATTTTTCTTCTTAATTAAAATAATAATGATTAATATCACAATACTTTGAAAAAAAGTATTCCTTAAGCAAACTATAGATTTTTAGGAATTGATTTAAAGCTCCTGTTTGCACAAAAGTCCACGAATAATCGCATAATTATATATGATTAAGATGATTGATATCTATTGGGAAAATTATTTAATGAAACGTTAAGTACTGAGCTCCATGTTTTGGCATAAGATTTTCGATATTATACGATAATATAAAATTATTATCTATAGTAAAATGTAATGGAAATTATAATGATTAAAATTAAATATTAAATCTTTTTAAATTTATTCGATGAAACGCAACAGATCTCTACAAAGATTCGATTTATAAAACATGTATATGCGAAAGATTATAAATGAATTCAAATTATACATGATTAAGATGATTAATATTTTTTGTGAAAGCCATTCAATGAAATGTAAAATAGGGAAAAAAAAATTTTGTATAAGAATTCTTGTAAGAATTATAAAAGTTCTTGTAATATTCAAAGGTATAAAAATTGCTTTAAATATATAAGGAAATTTAGAATGAAACTCATTAAAATACAAATGACAGATTTCAATACTCTTTAAAAAATATTTATTATTAAAAAAAAATAGAACTTAGCTGTGAATTTGTAAAAAAGCCATGTTTTCCATAGAGAAATATAAATAATTGTTATATTATACATAATTAATTATTTTATGAAATGTTAGATGTGAAAATAAACGTTTCGGTATAGGAATATTCCACACTATAAAGTTTACTTATTCTGCACTATATGGTTTATATATTTCTTATAAAAATAATAGCAATTTGCCACGTATTTGGAAAAATTATATACATCAACAGAAGAATATAAATAATAGTTATATCACACATAATTAAAAGGTCTGATATCTTCTACGGAAATTATGTAAAGATGTGAAAATAAACGTTTTGGTATAGGATTATTCCACAAAGTATTAAATAAATGGTATGATATAATAATTGTTTTTGGTACGGCAACCTTTTGTGATTTCAATGTGTTATTTACATTTGAATTTTAACTATTTTCTCTTCTGTTATGTGTTACTTATAAGGTATGTTATTTGTTATTTATTATCATGATTTTCCTTGTTCAAAAGTATTTTTTTTAAATATTAAAAAAAATTAATGTATAAATATTTAATTTGAAAAAAGAAATGTCATCTATTACAGAAAGTATTTAAAGAACTAATATTTTATCTAGAATATCAATGTGCATTTAAAATGAGATATATACATAGATCAGTGGTAACATTCGTCTCTGTTCAGCATTAGAACTGTGGTTCAATACAATGGTGGCATTTTTGTAGACACTGCTTCAAAAACCGGGACACTCGATGGCGTTTGTGAGATTCAGTGTCTTGGCTCGTGAATCGGACAACCTGGTGAAACTTTTCAGTTTTTCTCCCATACGATACGCAAATGCGGGCATAGTTCTCCCCTAAACTTTCTTCTAGGAAACACTGTCCTTCCTTCTTTAGCGACTCAGAGACTTCATCGACTCGTCAGACTCTTACCTACGGGGCACCATCAAAATACAGAGCTGTCCCTCCCCTAGGTAGAAACAGCATGGCGGATTTCACGATGGACTACAGAGTTAAGGGTACTTGGTTCGAAAGATAAATAACACCAAATCAAAAGATTCCTTGTATATTCCGTAGATAAATATGCAGATTAGAATGTTTAGAAAGATTTAACTAGAAGCTTTTAAATACTTTTTGGCTACAAGGTAACTATGCTGGTGCTGTCTTTTCACTAGTTCAATGTTATTTATCCAAAATTACTCTTTTTAAGTATATTTTCGGTTATGTTTGTTTTATGGTAGATGAAAATTGAATGACATCATGAATAAATGAAAAATGCTATGAAAATTGAGGACATCAAATAATTGAAAAATGCTATGTAAATTGAGGACATCATGAATAAATGAAAATGCTATGAAAATTGAGGACATCATGAATAAATCCTAAATCTGTCGTTCTATTACTTGCATTATTAAATTTCCATCCTTTTCATAATACTGGAGGGCTTTAAATTTATTATTTTCAAACATTTCTGAGTTTTCTCTCTTTTTTTACTCATTTTATTAAGAGTTCTTGTTGACGACATTATTTATTGTTCATTAAAAATTTTATACCGCACATATGTTAATAGTACAACTTCAAATTAAGGCATTTCACAGAGCAATTTATTGCGTATTTCCATAAAATTATTTGCGCTCAAACTATTCATTACATGCTTGCAGATGAGCTTACGTAATTGTGAAGCAAATTGCATAGATTACGCAGCTTATTTATAGGACAATTATTATAAATTTTTGCGATCATTAAACGAACTACTCTGGGGATTTTCTAAATTTCTGTTTTTTCATTCATTTAGCGCTTTATAGTGAGTCCACATAAATGAAGTGAATTAATGTACTTCAAAAAGTGGTGGATTGATGTATTTAAATTGAAGGCGTTAATTTATTATGAATCATTATTAATAAAAAACATTTATCATCTTTAAAATGTCAATATAATTAACAACAAATTGATTATGTTATTTTTGATGTGTTTTTAAAGAACTACTTTTGCATTTGAGCATGTATATTGAAGGGAAGGACACACGATGTTAATTACAGCTCTCAGATTATAGTTTTTACCTTAAGCAAGGATATTAGAATTCGAGATGCATTGTAAAAATTGCATATTAAAATTATTCGCTTCATTTACTTTATCCTTAAGTAATAATGAATTAATGCTAAAATTATGTAATTTTTCTTCCTGATTTAAACTAACTGAAGAATTATACCATGTACATTTAGTGGAAAAATTTTATTTGCATTTTTCGATTCAGGCTTAAATATTCTGATAAAAATTATGAGATAAAAATTCTTCAGGATAAAAAAAAAAAAGTCAAAAATTTACGAAAAATAGGGATTTGTTTGATTTCCTTTTCTCCAAATTTAATTTTATATCAATTCCATACATATATAATTTACCATTTTAAAAATTAATTACATGTCAATAAAGTTACGCTTCATCAAGTTTGATGAAAACTTCTATGAAAGCAATAATAATAAACACTCATGTAAGGAAATTCTATTTCGTTCCAATAAAATAAATAAATAACGTATAAATCAAGTACATAATCGTAAAAAAGGGTTTACACTGTTTTTAGCACATGCTTTACTATATTGCATTATTTTGAATTGAAACAATATGTATGTAATGTAATAACCTTATATTATACTTGGTTTTATGTTAATGGTAAAATAATTTACCACCTCATTTAACACCAAGAGAAAATGAAACTATTTTGGAATTCTTATATTTTTATTAATCAAAAAAAAAATCATTAACGATTATTGATTGATTATTGATTAATTGTTGATTTCATTTCTTAAAAGAAAAAGACAAAAATGAGTGAATTTTTAAAAGATTAACTGAAATTTGATAGTTTCTTATTTGTTTTAAATGAATTGATTTTTTAAAAATATTTGGTGATTAAATTTCTTCAACAAAACACTTCAGATTCCAAGAAAAAATGGCCATAAATTTGAACAATTTAGGCTTAATGAAATTAGACACAACAAAATAATTGTTGTCACAAGTGCTCGAAAAATAAATTCTTACAATTTTCTAATTATAGTTCTTTTAAAAAGAATTCTCGCCAAGGATTAAAAATCTTATACATTAGAATTACAGGGTTTTGACATTTTATATACTATTCAATAACACAAAAGTTATATTTTCAAACTATGACGTAGAACCTTGTGGCTACCTTATTTATTGTGTAAAACCTCAAATTTTAAGAATATCTATTTAGTAATTTTTTAAATAAAAAATAAAAAAAATTGAAATGGTTAAAATTTTTAATATTTATCTTGTTATATATTGAAATATATTTCGGCCTATCAACAAAACTCTGGTTCATAGAATAGAGGCTAATAATAAAAGATTCATGCAAATTTTTATACCATTACAGAAATAGCTTTTTAAATAATCTTGTGAGGTGAGAAAATCAGATGCTGAGAAAATCCAGTTAAATGATTAAACAACATATTAAATGGCTCCTTTTGACTTTTACATATTTTGCTCTTATAGTCGTACTCTCTTTTTCTTCGATTTAAGTGTGGTTTGTTTTAAAGTGTTTCTATCATTCTAAGTTATTTTTAAAATTATTTTTGAGAAATCTATTTTTTGAAAATGTCAGGTACTATGTCTCCTTACAAAATGCATGTGTAAATAAAATCAGTATTAAAAGGAATTGATTAGAGTTACTTGATTTTGTTTCTTTTAAAAGAAAGACAAAAAAAGAAGATCGAAAAAGTTGTCTTTATTGACGCAATAAAAAATATCCCATCAAATAAATAAAAAAATGCATTGGCATATCCTTTGGCAAATTAAAACTATTCAGAGGTGTTTCTCTATCGATAACTGTAAATTCAAGATGTGTAAAATGACAGAAATTTTATCAACCATGATAATGACCATGATGATGATGATCCTGATGATGATACACATGGGCATGTCCATGGTGGTGGTGGCCATGATGATGATCTTGATGATGGTGTCCGTGGTGGTGGCCATGATGATCATGGATGGTGTCCAAGATGTCCATCGTGGTGAAGAGCATGGTGAGCACTGAAGTGAAGGTGAACATGAGCAGGATCTTGGTTAGCAGTTCCTGGCTCGTTGGTCTTTACTTGAGCTCTGAATCCATGGTGGTCAGCCACGTAATGGACTTCTCTGTGACTCCCCTATGATCAGCGAAGCCATAGCTTCCATGTACGTTTCCATGGCCATCTCCATGTTCATGTCTGTGTTGAGATCCATGGTGATCCTTTATATCATAACCGAATTTGTAAGGTTGGGGATGATGGTGGTGATGCTGTAAGATCAAATTTAACTGTAAATTTATTTATGTGACTGTAAAGTTATTTGTGAAATAATCTAAGGGCTAAACTATTCGTCCCTAGTTTAGCTCTGTTTTAGTGGTATCAAGAATAGAATGAAGTCAAATATAATAATACATTTTGATAAAAAACTTTGAAGTACATAAAATTGATACTATTTATTAATTTTATTTAAAAACTGCAAAACGATCAAGTAAGATAATAATTTCGCTTTTATTCATCTAATAATACTTTATGATAATCTTTTTTAATTATATAGTTCATCATATCTCATGTACATCGCTTCAAAAATGAATTCTTGCATATACAGTCATACCTTTATTAAAAATCATTTTTTATTTAATATGCTAAATTTTCACCTCTGTTTTTACATAATTGAAAGATATCGATTAGTTACTCATTATTACATATGTTACTCATTATTACAAATCTTTGCTATACTTGCTGTCTAGAAGTAACGTTAATACCTAAAGGAATCTCCATAACATGTTCAAAATACCATAAACTTCAATGCGTTTTTAAATTTAATTTTTTAACTACTTTCTATATGTATATTTTTTAAAAAGTAATTTTAAAATACATACTTCATGATGTCCATGATGACTGGCGTAAGCAACAGCGCAGAAAACAACAAAGACAAAACCTAAAACAGCACATTATTTAATTATTAATATCATTAATTATATCTTAAAAACTTAACATTTTTTAAATGGGCATTTAAAGTTTTAATTATAATATTTAAATTTTTATTGAAATGATGTATTTTTATTATTACAATGAAATTTTCAAAATTTTTATATATTTGAGTATCTGATGATAAATACTTTGTAATGTAGAGTGAATAAGAACTTATTTTTGACTCTTAAATTTAGAAATTAAAACACTTCATATTAGGCGGCTTATTTAAAAAATGAATTTGAATATCTTAATTCTTAATAATAATCTCTATTGGTTTCAGAACAGAAATAGTTAAAAACAATTATTATTATATTATATTATATATATATATATATATATATATATATATGAAACACGAATATTTGTTGCATTAAAATATAGAAATAAAAACTATATTTTATGAATATCTCATTAATTAACTGTTAAAAACTTTTCTATCAATTAACTGGAAGCATTCTTATAAATAACATCTTTTAATACATTTTTAAATTATATAAAAATTTCTACTATTCATTTTCTATGTTCTGTCTATCCTACTCTATAATTCAATAGTAGCTATAAATAGTAGTCAACAATAAATTATTCTAAATAAATAGTATAGTAAATGATTCTAATAATTCAATAGTAAATTATTTCTAAGTGTAACAATCTAGAAGTACATACCTTTGCAATCATTTTCAATTAAATGAAAGGATCAATCCGAACAATGTATATAAACGTGTTGCTGCGGATTTAATTGTGGAATAATTTACACCTCTAACAGATCTATATATACTCTAGACCTGTTTCAAACGGCAAGGTACGAATTGTATCGGTTAAATGCTTTAAGGTCGTCAGTTGAATTTTTCAAATATTTCAGGTCAATACCAACCCGGTTCGCCTGTGAAAAATTATAAATGTATTCAACCATATAAAATAACTGATTTTGGCATTACAATATGTAATAGTGAAAACAAAAGCCTTTAAAAATATTTTAAAAAGTAGAAATATCCAAAAAAATCTATAAAATATATTTAAGCAACATACCAGAAGAATATCTGACATTATATATGATTAATTATATCTGTCAGGCGAATTATTTCATGATTAAATAAATGTTGAAACTAATTCTATAGGATTATCCATATCATAGGCATACGAATTTATTCCTAGATATAAGAATAAATTTTTCTACTTAATTAAAATGCTCATGATTAATATCATGATAATTTAAAAATATACAACTATTAAAAAAAAACAATAGATTTTTTTTAGAAATTGATTTAAAAATCATTTTGCGCAAAAGTCCAGGAATAATCGTAAAATTATACATGATTAAGATGATCGATATCTTTTTTGGAAAATATTTCATAAAATGTTAAATATGGAAATCCATGTTTTGGCATAGAATTTTTCATAGTATACAAATTCTAATAATATAAAAATTATTTTCTATAGTAGAATGTAATTAAAATTCCGAAGATTCAATCCTTTAAAAATATTCCATAAAAAACAGATATAACGGATCTTTAAAAAGATTTGATTTTTAAAAGGTATATGCGAAAGATTATAATTAAATTGAATTTGTACATGATTAAGACTATTACTATTGTTTAGGAAAGCCATTCAATGAAATGTAAAATAGAAAAAAAAAACCATTTTTGTATAGGAATTCTTGTAGGAATTATAAAAATTCTTGTACTACTCAAAGATATAAGAATTGTTTTAAAGATATAAGAATTGTTTTTAAATATATAAAGAATAGTGTAGCACTCGGGGTCTAATGGTCGAGAATCTGGCCTCTGTAACACAGGTTTCGGGTTCGAGTCTCGGTGATACCATGGAACTTTGTAGTGGTTTGGAATCCACTTTAAACCGTAGCTCCTGGTGTAATAGAGTTGCGGGGGTATTGTTACTCCGCGTCCGTAGCTTATCCTCAAACTATTCGCACCTTCCGGGTAGTGCTAAGTGTGTACCGTGGTGCAATCTTTGCTTAGTATATATATATATATATATATATATATATATATATATATATATTCGCATATAAAGTACAAACCCACAATTTTTATTTCAATTCCTTCCATTAGCTCACACTCTTATATATATCTTGTTCAAATTTTCAAGCGTTCATAAAATACTTTTTATTCATCCACTCAAGTTCAAATACATTTTATTTGAACTTGTAGTTATACAAGTAGATGACACTGGATGTTAATACAGTTTTTCAAATATTAATTCAGTAATTAAATTTAATTCATCAATTTAATTTTTAATTTTTATTTTTTTTAGATTTAAATAGCATGTATCTATCAATAGATGGCGCCAGATAAACTTAAAATGAACGAAAATTGTTTATAAAGGACTTTCTGCAATAGAGTGAAAAAAGTAGAAATTGGCTTTAAAATTTTTTTTATAATACTTCTTTTTATTCATGTTCGCTCTAAATTATGGCGACAGATATGTGTGCAGTGTAGCATGACAGATTTTGTGCATCCTGCATAATGTATAATGTGTTAAATATCTGCGGGTCTGAGCAACTTGGTGAATTTCGCGATGGACTTCAAGTTATGTTACTTGATTGACTTCGAAAGACAAGTAAAGCAAGGTTAACAGATTTCGTGTATATTGCATAAAACTGCATGATAAATCTGTAGGCTGGAGTCTCTAGAAAGAATTAGCTACAGGTTTTTTTAAATATTTATTGACTACAAGAGAAGGTACGTTGGTGCTATTTATTTCCATAGTACAAAGTTATTTATCCAAAATTACTGTTGCTAGATGTATCTTGTGATGCGGTTGTTTTTATAGTAATAGCTGTTAATATTAAAGTCATCAAGAATAAATCCTCAATTTGCCGTCCTATTACTTACATTATTAAATTTCCTTCCTTTCAATATTTGAGCGGCGTGAAATGCATTATTTTCAAACATACATATGTGTTTTTTACTTTTCTTATTCACTTTAATAACACTTCTTGTTGAAGACATTATCTATTGATCACCCAGAATTTTATACCTCACCAGAAATGTTAACTTCAAATTAAGGCATTTCACGGGGCAATTTATTTCATAATACTATAAAATTATTTTCTCTCTAACCCTTCATTACACATTTGTAGATGGTTTAAGTAATTGTAAAAGCAAAAAAAAAAGCAATTGTAAAGCAAATAACGTTTATTACGCTCGAATTCGCAATTCTTTCATAGGGAAATAAGTATAAATTTACGATATTACGAAATGAATTACTCAGAGCATTTCCTGAATTTTTATTTTTTCATCATTTAAGAGCGTTAAAAATAACAGGTGTTCTGATAGTGCAACAGCTGTCAACAGCTGTCTAATAGTGCAACAGCTGTCAAATTTATACACGTGTCTTTTGAAGGTTAGGGCTAACTACACTCCAAGAGAAATCATTTGAGAGACATGACATTCAGAAATGAGGGAGAGTATTATGTACGTAAATGATGACGACAGCATCGGCGCTGAAAAAGGAATACAGTGCATACGGTATGGAATCAAACAAAAAACAAGCTTTATTGAAAGCATAGTATCGTGATTTATGATTGTCTATCCCAGAGGAAGAACAACAATCAGATGTTCCTTAATATGGGATATGCCCTCCTCACTGCAATGGTTGCTTCGCACCGTCTCCGCATACTCAAAACCAGCTGGTGCAACATTTCTTGCGGTAGAAGTGCCCATTCCTCAATCAGCATCTGTTTGAGTTGTTGGGTGTTCTCCGGAGGATGTAAGCGTGCTGCAATGCGTCTCCCAAAGCATCCCACACATGTTCGATGGGATTTAAATCTGGGGAGTACGCTGGCCAATCCATTCGAGTGATATCTTCACTTTCCAGTAGCTCCTAAACAGCAAGAGTCCGAGGTGGTCGTGCATTGTCATCCATAAAAAATGAAGTCTGGGCCAATGGCGCCTCGGAACAGACGCACACGGGAAGGAGTACCTCCTGACAATAGCGATCCCCGATTACAGACCCTCTGTCAAAAACATGGAGCTCTGTTCGCCCGTTCAGCAAAATGCCTCCCAGAAAAGAACTCCAGAACCACCATAACGGTGTCTTTCCTTGAGGTTACTGGGATAAAACCGGGTCCCGACCTCTCTCAAGTCAAAACGCGTCGAGAATCGCTTCTGGTACAGAACCGACTCTCATCCGTAAAGAGGACACGACTCCATTGATCAGTTGTCCAGTTTTTGTGCTCTCTGCACCACTGTAAGTGGTAGCGTCGGTGGCCAATTTTCAACGGGAGGCAGGGTTCAGGACGACGGGCGAATACGCCCACTTTGTGAAGGCGTCTGGCCACAGTAAACTGCGTCACTTGTCGCCCCGTTGCTGTACAGAGTTGCTGAGCAATGGCGCTTGCTGACTGCTGTCGGCCTCTTTTCGCCTGCAGGACGATATATCGGTCATCCCCTGCAGTTGTCTTCCTCTATCGGCCACCGCCAACTTTTCTAACAGATGTACCTGTGGTTTGGAACGCTTTCCAAGAGCGCGAAATGACACTTTTGTTGATTCCAAACTCTGCAGCTACACTGGTGACAGTACGCCCCTCCTCCAGCTTTCCGATCATTCTTCCACGTGTGAAGTCGTCCAGGTGATTTCTTCTAGCCATATTTCACGAACTGACTCACTGGCACTTGCAGAGAATATGTTGAATTGCGTCACCGTCCTTCCTTTTATTCTACTGTTGAGCGGCGCGCGCCGACATCACACGTTTTGCGTACGCTCACGTCGCCTCCGACGTTTCGTTCCTGATATTTGCATACATATGACGTTTCTACTGACTTACGTGTTCATTGTACTGATCTGCAGACCTCTTTTTCTGCAATTTTATGGCTACCTGCTAAATTTTTACATTGTAGCTTAAATTTTGCACACCAGTGTAAAAATCATATGAGTTTAGTACTAGTAATGCCATCTATGTGTCAGCCTACGAACTTTTCAATCCACCTTTTAATTCTCATATATGAGGTGGATTAATTTACTTCAAAAAAATTAAAAACATTAATTCATTATAAGGCATTATTAATGAAAAACAATTATCATCGTTAAATTATCAATTTAATTAACTTAAGATTGATATGTTATTTGTGTATTTTTAAAATTATAATTTAAGATAATTACAATGATGTTGATCTTGAAAAGTTGGATCTCTCAAACTTTTGTTTTTTACCTTAAGCAAGGAAAATAGAATTCAAGATGCATTATACAATTATTCGCTTCATTTATTTTAGCATTAAGTAATGAAGAATTAATACTAAAAATTATGTAGCTTTTTATTCCTAATTTCACTAACTGAAGAATTATACCATGTATATTTAGTAGACAAATTTTAGTTATATTTTTCTATTCATGCTTAAATATTATAAAGGATTGAGATAAAAATTCTTCAGGTGAAAGAAAAAAAAACAAATCCAAACTTTCACAAAAAGAATTTGATTTCATTTTTTCTAATAGTTTAATAAAATTAAATTTTATATCAGTTACAGATATATATAATTTACCTTACATGTCAATAAAGTTACGCTTCATCAAGTTTGATGAAAACTTCTGTGAAAACAATAATAATAAACACTCTTGAAAGGAAATTCGATTTCATTCCAATAAAATAAATAAATAACACATAAATCAAGTATATAATCGTCTTGAATAAGCAACAAATCGAGTATTTAATAAATACCATTTTATATTGTTACATTTGTTCGCATTTTGTTTCACAAACAATTAACCTAAAATGTTTTACAAAATCATTTTAAACTATCTTTAGCACATATTTTACTACATTACATTATTTCGAATTAAAACAAAATGTATACAATGTAATAACCTTTACTTTATTTTAATGGTAAGATAATTTACCACCTCATTTAACACCAACAGAAAATGAAACTATTTTGGAATTATTATATTTTTATATATCAAAAAAAAAAATCAGTAACTTTGATTAATTTCATTTCTCAAAATAAAAGACGATTAAGAGTGAATTATTAAAAATATTAACAAAAATTTGATAGTTTTCTTATTTGTTTTAAATGAATTTATTTTTGAAATATTTGGTGATTAAATGTCTTCAACAAAACACTTTGGATTCCAAGAAAAATGACCATAAATATGAAAAAATTTAGGCTGACTGAATTTAGACACAGCGAAAGCATCGTTTTCAAAAGTGCTCGAAAAGAAATAAATTCTTACAGTTTTTAATTATAATTTCTTTAAAAAAAAAAAAAAAAGTTCTCGCCAAGTATTAAACATTAGAATTACAGAGTTTTCACATTTTATAGTGTCCAATAACACAAAAATTTATATTTTCAAACTGAAACATAGAACCTTGTGAGCACCTTGTTTATTCTGAAAACCTCAAATTTAAAAAAATATGTACTTAATAATTTTTAAATAAAAAAAAAAAAATTGCAATTCATTTGATATTTGTCATTTGATTGTTTGATAATTGATATTTGTCATATCAACAAAACTGTGGTTCACAGAATAGAGTTCAATAATAAAAAGATTGTGCAAATTTTTATGCCATTACAGGTATTACATTTTTGTACCATTACATTTCAGTCTCAATTTTTTTTTTAATAATCTTGTAAAGAACTGCAAAAATCAGAAACTATGAATATCCTGTTAAATGATTGAAAAACAAATTAAATGGTTCCTTTCACGTTTGCATATTTTGCTCCCGTAGACGTAATCTTTTTAATCGATTTAAATGCTGTTTGTCTTAAAATGTCTCTAACTTTCTTAATTATTATTAAAATTATTTTTGAAAATCAATTTTCTGAAAGTAACAAGTTAGATCCCCTTGTAAAATACAAGTGAAATAAAATCAGCATTAAATGCAATTGATTAGAGTGACTTGATTTTGTTTCTTTTAAAAGAAAGACAAAAGAAATGTGTGAAAAATTGTCTTTATTGACGCAATAAAAATATTCCATCAAATAAATTTTAAAAAAAGCATTGGCATATCCTTTGGCAAATTAAAACTATTCAGAAGTGTTTCTCCATCGATAACCGCAAATTCAAGATGTGTAAAGTGACAGAAATTTTATCAACCATGGTGATGGCCATGATGATGATGATCCTGATGATGATACATATGGGCATGTCCGTGGTGTTGGTGACCATGATGATGATCTTGATGATGGTGTCCGTGGTGGCCATGATGATGATCATGATGATGGTGTCCATGATGTCCATCGTGATGAAGAGCATGATGAGCATTGGAGTGAAGGTGAACATGAGCAGGATCTTGGTTGGCAGTTCCTGGCTCGTTGGTCTTTACTTGAGCTCTGAATCCATGGTGGTCAGCCACGTAGTGGACTTCTGTGAACTCCCCTGTGATCAGCGAAACCATAGCTTCCCTGAACATGCCCATGACCATCTCCATGTTCGTGTCTGTGTTGAGATCCATGGTGATCCTTTATCTCATAACCGAATTTGTAGGGTTGAGGATGATGATGATGATGCTGTAAGATCAAATATACGTTTACATTTTTAAGTGATTTATGAATTCTATGAGCATATTTATCATTAGTTTAGCCCTGTTTTAGTGGTATCAAAAATAGAATAGTGTGAAAAATGATAATACATTCTCATGACAAATTTGAAGTAAATATTTTGTTTTCTAATTTTTACATTTTATTAATTTTATTTTAAATCATGCAAGAAAAAGTGAGCGATAAGATAATAATTTCACAATTAACACATGATGATTAATAATACATTATGATAATCCTTTTTTAATTATTAATAATTTATATAGTACTATTCATATATATATATATAGCTTCCAAACCTGAATTTTGTATACATAGCTTTAACAATACTTTTATACTTAGCTATAGCTTGTATACATAGTCTTCCATAGATTTATTAAAAATCATTTTTTATTCAATATGCTAAGGTTTGTAATTTGACATACCTTGATATTGATATACTTTTACATAAATTACTCATTATTTTTTAAGTACAAAACTTTACTATACTCTGTCTAGAAGTAATGTTACTACCTAAAGGTTAATAAGTTTTTTAAATTTAATTTTTTAATTACTGTATATAAAGTAGTTAAAAAAATTAACTACTTTATATAAAGTATAACTTTTTTAAATATATTTTTAAAATACCTACTTCATGATGTCCGTGATGACTGGCATATGCAACAGCGTACAAAAACAACAAAGACGAAAAAACCTAAACAGCACATATTTTATTTAATTATTAATATCATACATGTTTATCTTAGAAACTTAACATTTTTTTAAATGGGCGTTTAAAGTTTTAGTTATAATATTTACAATTTACTGAAATGAAGTATTTTTATTATTACAATGAATATTTCAAAATTTTGAAATATTTGAGTATATGATGAAAATACTTTATAATGACGAATGAAGAAAGAACTTATTTTTTAACTCTTTAATTTAGTAATGATAACACTTCATTTTAGGAGGCTTAGTTAAAAATGAGTTTGAATATCTTACTTCTTAAGATTAATATCTATTGGTTTCAGAACAGAAACAGTCAAAAATAATTGATTATGTATATATATATATATATAAATAAATGTATATATATATATATATATATATAAACCATTTGGATTAATAAAGAAATAAAAATACCTATATAAAAACCTTTTCTAGCAAGGAACGACAATTAACACTCTTATAAATAACGACTTTTAATACATTTTTTAATTATGTAAAAAAATTATACTATTCATTTTATATGTTCTGTCTATCTTGCTCTACAATTTAATAATAATTTATTTTGAGTGTAACAATCTAGAAGTACATACCTTTGCAATCATTTTTAGATAGCCGAAAGGATCAATCCGAACAATGTTTTTAAACTTGTGTTGTTGCGGATTTAATTGTGGAATTATTTACACTTCTGACAGATGTATATATACTCTAGACCTGTTTCAAATGGCAAGGTACGAATAGTATCGGTTAAATATTTTAAGGTCGTCAGTTGAATTTTTCAGATGTTTTAGGTCAATACCAACCCGGTTTCGCCTGTGAAAAAGAATGATAAATTTATTCAACCATATAAAATAACTGATCTTGACATTACAATATGTAATATTGAAAACAAAAGCCTTTTAAAAATATTTTTAAAAACTGAAATATGAAAAATCGTTTTATAAAACCTATTTAAGCAAAATTCCAGAAGAATTCCTTAAATTATTTATGATTAAAATGAGTGATATCTTTTAGAGGAATTGTTTAATGAAATATTAAATGATGAAAAAAATTCCTTTGGTATAAGATTAAACATATTATAGGGTTTCGAATTTTACTTCACTTTTTTCTAAGTAATTAAAATACTAATGATTAAAATCATAAGACATTAAAAATATATGTATTAAAAAACAAAAATTTTTTTTTCAAAAATTAATTTTTAAGTCATGTTTTTGCAAAAGGCTTTGATAATCATAAAATTATACATGATAAAGATGATTGATATCTATTTTGAGGAATTATTTAATGAACCTTAAGTATTGAACTCCATTTTTTGGCTATGATTTCCCATAGTATACGAATCCTATTCGTAAACAATAATCTACAATTATTTTCTGTAGGAAAATGTAATTAAAATTATAATGATTAAAATTACAACTATTAAATCCTTTAAAAATATTCGATAAAAAAAAAGATATAACGGATCTTTATAAAGATTTGATTTATAAAAAGGATATGCGAAAGATTATATATAAATTCAAATTATACATGATTAAGATGATTAATATTGTTCTTGAAAGCCATTCAATGAAATGTAAATTGGGAAAAAAACATTTTTGTATAAGAATTCTTGTAAAAATATAAAAATTATTGTAGTACTACTGCGTCCAAAAAGTAAGATCAGTTTGAATTTAAATTTCCCGGGCACATGGTTTTTCTTCTTTTTTGGTTGTTGACACTGTCCTTGACATCTGTGTGAAATTTTACGCCAAAATATTTATTAGCGCTTTGTTTTGTGAGATGCTAAAACTGATTCCGGCGATTTTTGAAATGTCTCTTCAATCGACTCAAAATGGTATCCCTGGAGTGATCATTTGAGTTTAGGAAATAACCAGAAGTAGCGCGATGCTAAATCAGGTGAATACGATGGTTGTGGAACGATATGGGTTTCATTTTTGGCGAAAAAGTCACGAAGAATTAATGCAGTGTGAGCTGGTGCATTCGGTGTTTTCGGTGCCAATCGAGATTTGACGCATTTGTGGCCCAAAATGGAATGACCGATCCTTTGGAAATTCCAACATCTCAGCAAGGTCTCTAATTGTAAATCGACAGTTTGCAAGCACCACATCTCTAATTTTTTGGACATGAACTGCGTCGGTTGAGGTTGATGGTCTACCAGAAGGCTCTTCGTCTTCAATGCATTATCTGCCTTCTTTGAACAGTTTATACCGCTTCTAAACATTTATTTACGATATAGAAATGTTCACCAAATGCCTTCTGCAACATTCTATACGTTTCTGCAAAGAACGTTTAATGTAAGCTCTTTGCTCAATTAATTCAGACATTTCAAAACTCACCGAAATCAGTTTTAGCGTCTCACGAAGCCAAGCGTAGCTCAAATACTAATGAATATTTAGAAGTCAAATATCACACAGATGTCAAGGACAGTACCAGCAACCTAAACAAGAAAAAAATTTGAAATTCCATAATACCCGGGTATTTTAAATTGAAAATTGGTCTTACTTTTTGACATAGTAGTATTGAAGGCAATTAAAATATGTTGGTAAGTGCAATCAAACTATTGTTTTTATAGTATTCAAAGAAATTAGAATTCAAGATGTATTGTAAAATCTACATGTTAAAATTATTCGCTTCGTTTATTTTATCATTAAGTAATAATAAATTATTATTAATATTATATTCTTTTTCTTACTAATTTTAAAAACTAAAAGATTTTATCATATACATTTAACAGACAAATTTTACTTCCATTTTTCGATTCACACTTAAATATTGTGAAAGACTGATATAAAAATTCTTCAGGAGGATAAGCAAAACGAAAATATTGGAAAAAAAGAAATTGATTGATTATATTTTATAAGCAATTTTAATAAAAATTATTTTTATATCAGTTCCAGTAATAAATAAATAACTACGTTGATATTTAATTACATGTGGATACATCAAGTTTACGCTTCATCAAGTTTGATGAAAACTTCTTTGAATACAATAATAATAAACACACTGGAAACCAAATTAGATTTCCTTCAAATGTAGGACAATATATCATTAAAGTGTCTGATAATTTCAATGTCAATCAAACATATAGTCGTCTCGAATAATCAACAAATTGTTTATTTAATAAATATGTTTTTATATTCTTACATTTATTTGTATTTTGTATCACAAACAAATAAACTAAAATATATCACAGAATAATTTTACACTGTTTTTAGCACTTGTTTTATTACATTGCAATATTTTGAATTAAAACAAAATGTATGGAATGTAATAACCTTAAGTTATACTATTATTTATATTGATGGTATGAAAATTTATCACCTCATTTAATACTAACATAAATTTAAACTTTTTTCGAAATTCTTATAGTTATACTTTTCAAAAATATTAATGACTTTTATTAATTTGATTTTTTAAAAGATGACAAAAATAACTGAATTTTTTAAAAGATTAACTAAAATTTGATTGATTTTTTTTTGCTTGTTTTAAATGAATTGATTTTAAAAATATTTGGCAATTAAGTTTCCTCCCAAAATACTTTGGATTCCAAGAAAAAAATTAGCCATAAATTTGAAACATTTAGGCTTAATAAAGTTAGGTACATCAGAAGAACTGCTTTGCAAAATGCTCGAAAAGATATTAATTTCTAATTATAGTTATAGTAGTTCATTTTTCTAATTATAGTTTATAGACCACGCCAGTAGATTCGAAATCATATATTCATATGCAAGAACACTGTACATTAAAATTTTTTATGATTGCAATTATTTCAGTAGTACTTTTGACTTTATATATTTAAATTGTTTTGTAACACTGAATAAATGACATTGATGCAAATTTAATTAACTTAATAATAAAATTTATACATAGTCCAGATTGTTCAAACATTTCTACAGCATTTAATTTAACTATCTCAACATAATTAATACATATTTCATTTAAACATTAAAATTATAGGGTTTTGATATTTTATACTGACCAGAAAAATTATATTTTCAAACTTCTATTTAATTCAATTATTATATTCTACAAATTCTATTTAATTTAACTATTTCCTCAACATATGCACATTTAATTTAATCAGGCTTACTATTTTTGAAGAGTTCTCACTAAGTATTAAAAACTCTTACAAATTAGAATGACAAGATTTTGAAAATTTACATTGTCCAATAATACAAAAAATTATATTTTTAAACTAAGACATAGTACCTTTCGAGTACTTTGTTTATACTGTGAACCTAAAATTTTAAGAATATCTAATTTTTAATAATTTTTTTAAAAATTAACAAGATCTAAAAAATTGAAATTTTAAAAGTTTTAATATTTATTTTTTATGTATTAAAATATATGGGTCCTATTCATAAATGCACAGATTCTCAGAATAGAAGATAAAAAAAAAAAAAAAAAAAAAGATACGTGCAAATTTGTGTAATTTTGCAATCGTAACATTAATAATAATATTATGAGTAAATCGGACGCTGAGAAAATTCCATTGAATGATTAAAAGTCACATTAAATGGTTGGATTTTAACATTGGTTTAGGATTAGGCACGCAGCAAATTCAGAGATAATACAGAAAGCAACACTACTTCTTCTTCCTTCTGTCCGTCCTTCCGTCGTTCCTTCAGTCCATCCTTCCTTCAGTCCGTCCGTCCGTGGTTCTTTCCTTCCATCGTTCCTTTCTTCCGTCCATCCTTCCTGCCTTTCATCCGTCCTGCCTTCCTTCCATCGTTCCGTCCGACTTTCCGTTCGTCCTTCTTTCCTGCCTCATTCCTTCCTTCCGTCCTTCCTTCCTTCCGTTCCTTCCTTCCTTCCGTCCTTCTTTCCTTCCATCGTTCCTACGCCGCGTCCTTGTTGCAATTTCAAAAGGATCATGGAAAAAAGGATCATTCAAAAGGAAAGATGTTTTGGGCCTCAAAGGCGTCAAATCTCGATTGGTACCGAAAACATTGAATTTTTTTGAAAAACATCGTCGCGTTGAAGTGTGTAAAAAAATGCTTTCTGACTATCAGGATAAGTTGAAATGCATGCGTCCCGAAACAATCGATCAATCGAGCGAATATTGTGACAAACGTGAAGCAAGACCGAAAAGAGCACGCCAAAGTCGCTCAAAATCAAGGTCATGTTGACTGTTTTCTTCGATTACCGTGGTGTGGTGCATTATGAATTCCTTCCGCCGGGCCCAAACTGTCAACAAGGAATATTATTTGAGTGTTACGCATAGTTTGCGTTAAGCTATTCACAAAAAGAGGCCACATTTATGGAAAAACAACCCTTGATTTTTGCATCACGATAATGAGCCATCTCACACTGCATTGATTCTTCGTGACTTTTTCGCCAAAACTGAAACCCATATCGTTCCACAACCACCTTATTCACACCATGCGACTTCTGGCTATTCCTTAACTCAAAAGACCACTCCGGGGACACCGCTTTGAGTCGATTGAAAAGATTCAACGTGAATCGTCGCGTGCTTTGAAGGCCATCCTTGCCGATGACTTTTTAGCATGCATTGAGGATTGGAAAAAGAGTTGGCATACGTGCATTGTGTCTGAAGGGGATTACTTTGAAGGCGATGAAATAAATTTGGAGAAATAAATAAAGAGTTTTTGAAAAAAATAATAATTGGTCTAACTTTTGGGGCACTGTAGTGTATGTATGGTAGGTTTAGCTAAAAATAAAAAAAACAGCCGACGATTATTATCGCTTATTGTGCAAAGTTTAAATATAAGCCAAAACCCGTTGAAGTTTTGAGTCGTATTGAGGTTATTAATGACTGTGTGGATTGTGGTGATAAATGCGATTCAATGCAATGTAAAAATTATGATTGCAGTGGTAAAATACAGATCTATTCTCAAGAAGAATTTTTTTTTTTTTAATTTCAATGTCAAATAAGGAAAAACTCATCTATTTTTGAATATAAAAATAGAAATATGGGAAAATCATTTATTATTGCTTATGTATTATGAAATAAAATTACTAAAATATTGTCGTTTTGAAACTTATTTAGAGATATATATCTATTTCCTCTAGATTTGTTACTTAAAGAAATTGATATTTAAAACAAGACTTCAAGCGCTGAATATTTGACTTTTACAACCTGAATGATTTTTTGACATATGTGTATTTTCAAATAAAATTAATTTTCGCTTACTTTTTTTACTTCAGCATGTTTATTAACATCATCTTATGATGTTTTAATAAGATAATTATTTTTTTTACTCATAGAGTTAAAATGGGATCTGAAAGTGCTAAATAAAACTTTTTTTTTTTCAAATCATTAAATAAATATTTAGTGAATGATCTTTTGTGTTTAATTGACTGATAAAAAAGATAAAAAAGCGAAAATTTAATGCTTTATTTAGAGTAAAAAGAAAAGCATTATAAATAGATTATTTAAAAAGAGTTAACATTAAAAATAAAAAATAAATTCATTTAATTGGTCAGTCATATTCATTATTCTTAAATAGTCATATTCCTCAATAGTTCATACTCTTAATATTCGTATTCATATTAATTCATTTTGCTGATTCTTAATTAATAATAATTTTAAGTGGTCATATTCATTTGTATTACCATTTTCCTCATTGTTGTGATCTTGCTTTTCTCATTAAATCTTGTATTGTTTTAAATCTTTCAATTAATTCCAAAAATGTATCTATTGAATTTCAGTCTAAAATTCATCTAATAAAATTCAGCTGCTTGATTTATAACTAACTTATTATTAAAATTTCAAAAAAATTCATATTATGTAACATATATTAGACTAAATGTAATTTTAATAGAATAAATTTGTATTTTAAGTTTGCATTTAAGTACATAAAAATTTAATAAAGAGATAGAAATCAAAAATAAATTATTTTGGTATTTATAAAAGTAAAATTAAAGTCTGTATAATTTATACTAATTACTATTAATTATTTAAAAGATTGTAGATTTCAGAACTAAAACATTTTTCAAAACAAAAAGCATAGTTTTAAACCTTTATTAATGCGATTCGACAAATCAAAAAAATGTCATCTAAATTCCATGTGTTAGGAATTAATATTAAATGTGAATTGGCATGGTCTTTGGCAAATTAAACATGATCAGAGGAATTAATGCTCAGATCTCCAATATAAATAAACATAATCGAAAGTAATTAACCATGGTGATGACCATGATGAGGATGTTGTTGGTGATGATACACTTGAGCATGTCCTTGGTGGTGATGACCATGATGATGTTGTTCTTGATGATGGTGTCCATGGTGGTGTCCCTCATGGTGATGTGCGTGATGGGCGTTGGAATGAAGCTTGACATGAGCAGGGTCCTGGTTAGCAGTTCCTGGCTCGTTGGTCTTCACAGTAGCTCTGAATCCTTGCTTGTCAGCCACGTAGTGGACTTCTCTGTGAATTCCCCTATGATCGGTGAAGCCATAGCTTCCCCTGCACGTGGCCGTGGCCATCTCCATGTTCATGCCTGTGTTGGGATCCATGGTGATCTTTTATCTCATAACCGAATTTGTAAGGGTTGGGGATGATGATGGTGATGCTGAAAGACAGAAGAAAAATAAATATGAGAATAAAATTTTATTTTATTTTAAGAGAAAATATGTGTGTTAATGTATAACTCTTCATAACATTTTTCAGTCTGCCTACTGGCAGACTTCAGGACAGGATATGTTTTGTTTTTAAGGAGTAGAATAGTTCGGTTTATTCCCAACGGTCATATTAGACCGGGATCTAAGGTTTAAAGTGGATTCTGAACCCCAATAAACATCCATGGTAACACCGTGACTCTAAACCGAAACCTTCGGCACCGAGCGCCAGAGCGCTATTCACTCGGCCATCAGGAATCGAAAACACTTTAAAATATTTAAAAAAAAGTACAGATCTATCCTGGCATAGCAATAAAAAAACTTTTATGAAATATTTAATGAAAAGCTTTTGAAAATGTTTAGTTACAATTTTTGGTTTTAAAAAATTAATAGGGTAAGTCTCAATACAAAGATAATTTTTAATTTACTTTTAAAAGTTATGTTTTTATCCAATTTTTTTCATGAGTTTAGTAGTTTAGTATTTTATGCGTAATATTTTATATTTAAAATTTTTATTTACAATTTCACCAGTCGATGTACACGTTCTAATTTAACAGAGTAAATTTTTGTAATATTCATGATATACTTGGAAATGATATAAATGCTAAGAAAAATAATATTTGAAAGAAACTTTTTATTTTAATATTACAATTTGCTTTACATTGCTTTAAAACAATATTCACATTTTCCAGGTGGTAAGAAAACTTTTTAATTATCTTTATACTCACCTCGTGATGTCCATGATGACTGGCATATGCAACAGCACTCAAACAAACGAGAAGAAAAATCTGAAACATAACATTTTTTTTTAAACAACCTACGGTCATTTATTTTAGATGAAAAAAATTCCATTTTTTTGAATTTAAATTAAATATTTTAGATAAAAATAAGTATAAAAATTTTAATTAATGATATTTGAATTATTAATTAATGATATTTGAATTGTAACAACGTTAAATAATATATATTAGTAAAAAATTGCTCTAAAATTCAATTACAAGAGGAACACTACAACCGTTTTACAATTACAAAGACAAAAACACTTAGCGACCAAGAATTTTTCCGAAGAAAGTTCATTTACTTTCGTACAACCATAGTATTATCTGAGCATATTTCACATAAAAGGGCTAATGTATTGTTAGATAAATACACGCCTGTTTACAAAGCAATTTCATGGAAAACTTTCCATCAAAAGATTATGCTAAGACATAATATAGTTTATATGTATGCTGAAGATATTTTATATATTATGCTTGTTTAACGGAAATTAGAGGTAGTTTTCTGATAATAATATCTTAAATACATACGTTAAATCATAAATTTTAACGTAATTACTATAGAACGTTACAAATGTTTGATATAGGTATTTCTGAAATGGTTCTGTAAAAAATACAAAACTTACATATTTAAGAGTTTTCTACCGTTTTAACACTAGAAAATAACTTTTTTTTTCATCATAAACATTGTCATTTAAATAAATCATACGTTCTTAAAGAGAACAACATTAAAAGTACATACTTTAGCAATCATATTTATATGTATCACGGGATCAACACTAACAAATAATCCAAAGCTGTGTTGCTACGAAATCAAGTGTGGATAGTTCACACTTCTCATGGGTGTATATATACTCCAGACTTGGTTCAAATAGCAAGGTACGAATAGCATGGATTAAATGTTTTAAGGTCATCGATAATTTTATCAAGCACAATAGGTTAAATCACGCCGGTTCACTTTTTAAGACATGACGAACTTATTCAACCATACGACAATAATTGCTTTTGCTATAATAGCAGTTTGTAATTGCTAAAGGCTAAAAAATTAAAAATACAAATTTCAGAAATCATTAGCAGTTAAAATATTTCTTCGAAATATTATTACAAATTTGTTCTTAAAAATACTTATTCAAGAAGCGAGAAAATCATAACAAATAATTTTAAAATTACAAATGTTTTGGTTTTAGATTTTTGTGGAATTACTTAATGAATGCGAAATGTGACGAAAAATGTTCAGTAGTTTCCTACTTTATCATGGGATAGAGAATTATATTAAACTATATTTAATATATATATAATAGTTTTTAAGCTTCCTTCGTGCAAAAATAATGGAATGTAAATAAAAGCAATATTAATTTTGTAATAGTATAAACTAAGAAATGCATTATTCTTGAATATAAAGAGAAAGAAAAGGCTTATGTATGTTTATATGTAAGCCTATTGAACACATAATACAGTTTATACTTAAGCATATTGAACATATAGAATAGTTTATATGAAAGCACTGTGCTTAAATATGAATTTAAATTTAAATGCTTTAGGCTTATGAATAGGTGTTCTTCCCAGTTGTGCATACATAGATTAAGTTAATTAAGATTATTTTAGTTTAAAATAAATGTATAAAAGATATTTCAATATGTAGTTAGCATATTGGAGGATGAGGGAATGATTCGTCTGTTGATATGCATTGCAATTATTGCTTATCAAAAGCTAAATTAAAGAGTATACTTTGAAGAGTAAAGAGTATACTTGGGGATAAAAATATACTTGGGCTTTAAAGAGTATACTTGGGGACTCACACTGGCAATCATGCTGTCCAATTATAGCTTCTTGTTTTTTTTTTTTTTCCAAATTTAATAAACAAATGTGAGGCTACCGTGAATGTTCTCCAGGAAAGTATTACAGAAATACTTCCTCCCATACTAATCTAATGGACAGCGTTGACACTTCCATGTTGTGTAATTTTGCTGAATAAATTGCCTTAAAAGACGGACTAAATACACGGAAACACTTGTTGTTTTGTTTTTAGAAATATACGGAAAATTTGAATACATTCTTAATAAGAATAGCATTAAAAAGGCTTGGTGTATGTGTATATGTTCTGCTCTCCCTTCTATGTCCTGCTCTCCTGTAAATATATATATATATATATATATACACTCAAGAGCAAAAACATTATGGCCACCCCTACATTTTGCAAGGAACTCGCCTGGATGACATGGAAGGCACGTGATCAGATGGAAGTGATATTTAACTGCTACTGGAGAGTCTGAAGTATCCTTCTTTCACTTACTTCTGTGTGTGATGGAAAGGCTGCGGATCTAAGCGACTTTGATAGAGGGCAGATTGTATAATGGCTCGAAGGCTCGGAACAAGTATTTCGAAACTGCACGACTCGTGGGTTGTTCGCGATCTACAGTTGTTAGTACTTATGCAAATTGAATGAATGACGGTGAAACCAGCAGTAGACGACATGGTGTTGGACGTCCACACGCTCATCAAGGAAAAAGGTCGTGCGAAACTGTCTCGCATGGTGAAGCAAAACCGGAGCCAGACAGTGGCACAGCTGATAGCCCAATACAATGCAGGGCCAAGTAGAATAATATCGGAGCACACTGTTCAGCGGACACTGTTGGATATGGGGCTACGCAGCAAACGCCCCACTCGTGTGCCTTTGCTGACCAAGCGCCATGACCTGCGCCTGCGCTGGGCCCGGGAGCATCGTGATTGGTCCATGGATCAGTGGGAGAGAGTTGCCTGGTCAGATGAATCACGGTTTGTCATTCATCACGCCAATGGCCGTGTCAGGATACGCTGTCTTCCAGGCAAACAGTTGCTCCCTCAATGTACAGTAGGTCATATACAGGCCGGTGGTGGCGGTATTATGCTTTGGGGGACGTTCTCTTGGGCATCTCTGGGACCCGTGGTTGTGGTAGAGCAGACCATGAATGCTACAGGGTATCTGAACATCATTGCGGACCAGTTGCACCTTTACATGGCCTCTGTTTTTCCAGCTGGAAATGGAATGTTCCAACAGGACAACGCCCCTTGTCACAAAGCTAAAATTGTGTTGGAGTGGTTCCAGAAACATGATGCTGAATTCCAGTTAATGCCGCCTAACTCACCGGATCTCAATCCGATAGAACACATTTGGGATGTCCTGGGACGGCAGCTCAGAGTTCAAAGACTACCAATTCCCAATATCTCGGATTTGCGTGACCGTTGCTTAAACATCTGGTACAATCAGCCTCCGGCCATCTACCCAGGACATGTGGCATCCATGCCAAGGCGGGTTAAAGCTGTGTTGCGCTCCAAAGGTGGGCCAACTCGTTATTGACAGGTGGTTATAATGTTTTAGCTCTTCAGTGTATTTATATATGCAATAGAGAGAGTTATGTTGTTAATAATAGCATCGAACAATAATAACTTAGAAGGATTTTAATAATAGCATCTAAGAGGGCAAGTTTTAAACTTCACTATTGCTTGACGAAATATTCAGTGCTTTAAAAAATGATATGTGATTATTGTGATAGAGATCTGCCAATTGACACGTCGAACTGCTTGTTTGGAAATTTTTTTTTTAATTTACCTTACCCCATATTTATGTGCGTAAGTATGGGATAGTTTTGCTTAAATGTCCTCTTTGTAAACATTAATTCTCCGACGTCATTTTGAAGAAATGTCTTTGACACACCATATATTTTCATAGAGACATCAAATATTTACCGAAAGCTCATGTTTAAAAAAATAATTTACGAAATAAAAAATGTTATTTCTTGTCTATATAATTTAACTTACAAAAATAAGAAAATAATGCTGAGATAATTAGATATATACAATACTGTTTATAAAGTTTAAAATAATACAAAGCCATTTATTCCATTCATATATTTTTTTATACAATTAGGTTTCTCGTAGTTTAAACTTTCTTTAATAGTCTACCATTTATTATATTTTTAAATAATAAATGGTAGACTGCTAATAGTATATGCTGTTATTTATTTTAAAATAATAGATACATTAATTTCTGGTCATTAGCCTTATAACATTTTTTTCACACGAGAAGAATTTTCGTATTTCATTCCCAGGAGAGTGGAATGTATGTTAATTGACAAACATAAAATAACAACCCAAACTCAAAATTTGACAGCAGACAAGCTGTATTGTGTGTAGTTATATTACAAACAATTAATGTTTTGCACTAATGAGAACAATCTGTCACTCAAATCTGATAGCAAGTATTCGTTATCATGTATAATGAAACTCAGGAAATTGGCGAATGTCTGTGTGACCTTCACATGTCGAAACAACTACAGATTGAATATGAACTATACCATGAGTTGTTCCATCGTGATTGGTGATAGACCGCGAGCTGATAAATGTCTACTCAATGAGAAGTAGGGGAAGCTGACCCCTTTCCTTTTGACGGATTGTCTCAAAAGGAGGTTTTGGATGAAGAAAAAAGAGAGAGTTCTAGGACGAGTCTAGCAGAAGTGTTGTTTGTGACTGAATAGGCCAGAGTTTCGGCCTGTTTTTCAAATTGAACCCTTTGTGGTTTCGTGCATCACGTCGTGTGATAATTAAGGTCTGCCACAGACAGTATTTTTAAGAATTTAAAAATACTGTCTGTGGCAGATCTCTGAACTTGGAGTAAACTGTTTTAGGTATTTATTAGTGCATTCGTGAATCAAATTTAAATATTTAATTTTCACTTTTTGTAAATATTAAATTATAATAATCGAGAGTTTTTGTTTGCATATGTATATATGATGCTGGTAAAGGAAACTTAAAGTGTTCCCCTGATCCTGAAAGTGGTCTTCTTGAAGCCGTTAGTGGTGTAGTATAGGCAGAGACGTTACTGCCTGTAGGATGGTAAGCAGCCAGAAATTCAGAGATAATACAAAGAGCAACACTGCTTTACTTCACTCAAACAGTTGCACATTTTTGCTACCCCACATTTAAAAGAATACCTCCTCCAATTTGGAACTTTCCGACCTATAGATTTTTTTCCTCTCACCGATTATATGTTGATATTTTTCTCCCCTATATTTTACTTCTCTCCTACCATTTTAACTTCGAACACAGCACCCCCAATTGTGAACACATTCTTCTATCTACTAATAAATTAAATTGGACCTTTTAAATCCTGTATAATATTCGAATTTTATGTCTGTTGGTAATAAATCAAATTATAATTTATTTATTATTATTTATTAAAATAATTAATGCTTACGTTACAAAAAAAAATCTTTAATTTATTTTTTGTTCTATTATTAACTTGTTTAATTTATTAATAAATGTTACTTGAAGTGTAATGATAATGGATATTAATAGCTAAATATAGGGAGAGGAATTACAATATTTTTTTTAATTCTGTTCGAATAAACATAACTTTATCTTCCATAATTATAACTGATATCTATAAATAAAATAAAAACTTTCATTTCTTCCCATCTTTTAAATTGCTGAAAGGGTCTTTTTATCAAAAATTGATAATTAAACGCTCTTAATAATTATTTTCATGTATAATAATAAATAAAAAAAAAACTTTTATTATTTTTTTTTTCAACTCATTAAATAAGCCTTTTTGTGAGTGATTATTTTAAATGATGACATATAAGAAAGATAAAAGGCAAAACATTTTATGCTTTACTTACAAAAAGTAAACTATTATAAATAAAACATTTAAAAAGAGTTAAAATTAAAAAGAAAAACATTTCATTCGTTGGTCATATACATGATTCTTAAATGGTTTTATTCATCAATTATTCATATTCATATTGATACTATTCATGTTCCTATTCATTAATATTCGTATTCATATTAATTTATATTTATGATTCTTAATTAATATTACATTTAATTAGACATTTGCATTACAATTTTTCTTATTTTATTCATTAATTTTTGTTTTTACTTTAAATATTTCAATTAATTTCAAAAGAATCTATAAAGATTCAGTAAAATATTCTTATTCATCATTTATTCTCACGGGAAAAGTTTTGGAATTTTATTCCCAGGAGAGAGGAATATATATTCTTTGAAAATTACATAATAGCAACCCACCACTTAAATTTGACAACACACAAGCAGTGTTGTGGGGTAGTTATATTACATGCAATTAGCGTTTTTTACTAATGAGAACAACCTGTCATTCAAATCTGTTAGCAGATATTCAGTTTCATGTATAACTTTCATTGCTTCCCATCTTTTGCGTTGCTCAAAGGACCTTTCGATCGAAAATTGAGTGCTAAAAGCTCTTAATAATTATTTTGATGTATAAAAAATAAATTTTAAATTAACAAAACTATTATAATTTTTGTTTTCAAATCGTTAAATAAACATTTTGTGAATGATTTTTTTCAGTGATTAATTGGCTGATAAGAGAAGTAAAAAGCAAAACACTTAATGCTTTACTTAGAGGAAAAAGAAAATTATTATAAATAGATTATTTAAAAAGAGTTAATGTTAAAAAGAAAATCAATTAATTGGTCAGTCATATTCATGATTCTTAAATAGTCTTAGTCATCAATTATTCATATTCATATTGAAATTATTCATATTCATATTCATTAATACCCTTATTCATATTAATTCATATTCATGATTCTCAATTAATAATACATTTAATTAGTAATTTGCATTACAATTTTTCTTATTTTATTCATTAATTTTTGTTTTTGTTTTCAATATTTCAAGTAATTCCAAAAATGTATCTATAGAGATTCAGTCAACAATATTCTTTTCCATCATTTATTCATGTTGCAACATTTTTTTTTTATCACGGAAAGAGTTTGGCATTTCATTCCCAAGAGAAAGGAATGTATATTCTTTGACAAGTACATAATAACATCCCATCACTCAAATTTGACAGCAGTAAACAGTGTTGTGGGTAGTTATATTACACGCAATTAGTGTTTTGTACTAATGCGGACAACCAGTCAATCTAATAGCAGATATTCAGTTTCATGTATAATGAGACTCATGAAATTAGCGATTGCCTGTTCGACCTTCACGGGTCGAAACAATTACAGATGGAATATGCACTACATCATTAATTGTTCCAATGTGATTGGCTATCGACCAAAGAAAGAAAAATGTCTATTCCAATGAGAAGTGAGAGTAGTTGACTCCGCACTCGTGACGGATTTTCTTAATGGAAGGTTTCTTAAGAAAGGAAGAAAGGAAAGGGTTCTGTGACGAATGGACCAAAAGTTTTGTTTTCTTTCTTTTCTCTGAAGTGACTAAATAATCCTGATTTCCAGCCCGTTTTTCACACCCCTTGTGGTTTCGTGTATCCCTCTGTGTGATAATTAATCTCTGCCGCCGACCAGGCAATTAAATTTGACGTAGAATCGAGAACTCTGAAAACTTCTGTCCTTGGAACTAGACTCTTGATTTAATCGTGTACTTGTGATCAAATTTAATTATTCATTTCTTTGTATAACTATCTGGAGTTCTGTATTTGTATATAAATGTAAAGTGCCTGTAAATAAAAATTAAAAGTGTTCACATGAACCTGAAAGTGGCCTTTTCTTGAAGCAATTATAGGTTTAATATAGGTTATTGACATTACAATATCCATATTTATATTTTTGATATTCATATATGATTAATACTCGCATTCGTATTAGTTCATATTCGTGTTTCTTAATTAATAATACTTCTAATTGATAATTTGCACTGCAATTTTTCTTATTTCAGAAATCTTACTTTTCTCGTTAATTTTTATATTTCTTTAAACACTTCAATTAATTACAAAAAATGTATATAGAGAGATTCAATCAAATATTCATCTATAAAAGTTCAGTTGCTTGATTTATAAATCCCTGATTATTAAAAATTCATATTAAGTAATAATTAATAGAATGAATGTAATACTAATAGAACAATTTATTCTTTAAATTCGTAATTAGGTATATAGAAATTTTACCAAAAACATAACCATTAAAAATAAATTATTTTGGTATTTATAAAACGACATTGAAAGTTTATATAGCTAACATAAATAATTATTTAAAAGTTTGTAGGTATCAGAATTAAAACATATTTCAGAGGAAGAAACATAGTTTTAAAAATTTAATAATGCATTTCATCAAATATAAAAAATTAAATTGAAATTCCATGTGTTAGGAATTAAAACTAAATTCAAATTGGCATAGTCTTTGGCAAATTAAATATGATCATAGGAGTTAATGCACAGATCTCCAATATAAATAAACATTATCGAATGCAATACTGAATTATCAACCATGGTGATGACTTCTAGAGAAAAAGCTAAAAATAAAGCACAATTGTCTTTTTATTGAATGCAATACAATTCTGAAAAAATATATCAAAAACATGAGTATTAACATAACCTTTGGCAAATTAAAAGTGATCAGAGAGATTTATACATGGAAAACCCGGATAAATAATTGATGGCTATTATGATATCAACCGTGATGATGACCATGATGAGGATGTTGTTGATGATGATACACATGAGCATGTCCATGGTGGTGATGGCCATGATGATGATACTCTTGCTGATGGTGTCCATGGTGGTGTCCATCATGATGTTGAGCATGATGGGCATTGGAGTGAAGCTTAACATGAGCAGGGTCTTGGTTGGCCGTTCCTGGCTCATTGGTCTTCACAGTAGCTCTGAATCCTTGCTTGTCAGCCACGTAGTGGACTTCTCTGTGGATACCTCTATGGTCAGTGAAGCCATAGCTTCCCTGCACGTGTCCATGGCCATCTCCATGTTCGTGTCTGTGTTGGGATCCATGGTGATCCTTTATATCATAACCGAATTTGTAAGGTTGGGGATGATGATGCTGATGCTGACAGACAAATAAAAATAAAAATGAGAATAAAATTTTCAAATATTTTAAGTGAAAATATGTGTGCTAATGTTTAAAAATCATTTTTTCAGTTGCATAATTTGTAATCATCGTAATATTTAGGGTACAATAAGAAATACTTTTCAGTATTAAAAAAAAAGAGTACAAAACCATAAGTAATAATAAAACTTTTATTGAATAATTAATGAAAACTTTTTGAATATAAATAGCTGAATCTCTATAGATACAATGTACAAGTGTCAGTTTAAAAAAAATAATAGGGTGAGTTCTCAAGGTAAAGATAATTTTTAAGTTACTTTTAAAAAAAGTATGTCATTATTTTTTTCTTGTGAGTTTAGAATTTTACATGTAATACTTTATAATTAAAGTTTATATTTGCAATTTCATAAGCCGATGCATACATTCTAATTCAACAAAATTTTGTACTGTTCATTATATACTTGGAAATGATATAAATTCTACTAAAAAATAACATAAGAAAATAGATAAGATATTTTAAGAAGATATGAAAGAAGATATTTTATTTTAATATTAAATTTTGTTTTACATTCCATTAAAACAATATTTTTCAGGTGGTAAGAATTTTTTTTTTTTTACTCACCTCATGATGCCCATGATGGCTGGCGTATGCAACAGCACTCAAACAAACAAGAAGAAAAATCTGAAATATATATATTTTTATTTTAATAACCTATAGGCATCTAGTGAAAAATTAAACTTTTTCTAAAATAGATATTTTAGATAAAATAAACATATTTTTAATTAATGATACTTGAATTAGTAAAGTTTGTAACAACGATAAACTACATATAATATATCTTATTGGTTAATAATAAATTATTTTAATCTTTTAAGATTGTTCTTTTCAAATCCTTAAATAAGTATTCTTTGTGTGATTTTTTAAATGATTAATTGACTGATGAGAAAAATAAAAGCAAAATATTTAATGCTTTACTTACAGGAAAAAGAAAAGCATTATAAATAAACTGTCTAAATGAATTAAAATTAATAAGAAAAATATTTAATTGGTCAGTCATATTCATGATTCCTAAATGATCATATTCATCAATTATTCATATTCATATATTGATATTATTCATATTCATATTCATTAATACTCGTATTCATGTCAATAAGGACAAAATTACTTAGCAATTAAGAATTTTTCCAAAGGAAAGTCAATAAAATGGCAATACAATCCTATTTACAAAGCAATAATATAATTAAAATTTTAATTATATACTTTCCATTAATATATTATGCTTAAGACAACCAAGCATAACAGAAATTAGACGTTAGAGTGCTGAAAATAATATATTAACTATATATAATCATAAAAATTAAACCAATCGCTGTAACTATAATGAATACAAATGTTTTATATAAGTTTTCTTGAAATGGTTCTCCAAAACTTACGACTATAACTTACGTATTTAAAAGTTTTCCTATGTTTTTAAATTTTTATTTTAAAAACAATAATAAAATAATATAAACTTAATAATAATAAAGATATATGATTTTTTTCATAACTAACACTGTCTTTCAAATAAATCCTTCATAATATATACGTTCTTATAGAGAATAACGTTAAAGATACATACCTTAGAAATCATATTTATATGTATCCCAGGATCAACACTAACAAAGGATCCAAAGCTGTGTTGCTACAAAATCAAGTGTGGGTAGTTCACACTTCTCATAGGTGTATATATACTCCGGACTTGATTCAAATAGCAAGGTACGAATAGCATGGATTAAATATTTTAAGGTCATCGATAATTCTTATCAAGCACAATAGGTTAAATCACGCCGGTTCACCTTTTTAAGACATGACGAACTTATTCAACCATACGACATAATTGTTTTTGCTATGGAAGCAATTTCTAATAGCTAACGGCTAAACAATTAAATTACAAATTTCAGAAATTACTTGCACTTGGAATATTTCTTTGAAATATTATTACTAATTTATACTTAAAAAGATTTTTTAAGCAAAAAAAGTCATAAATAATATTAAAATGACAAAAATTCTGGTTGAAATTTTGAGGAAATTCATAATGAAAGCGAAATGTGGCAGAAAATGTTCAATTGTATCCTGCTTTTTTCATGGGTAGAAAATTATATTAAACTATATTTTAATAATTTTAAGTTTTATTCGTAATTGAGAATAAAATGAATGTAAATAAAAGCAAACATTAATTTTATAGTATCCATCTGCACTAAAAAAAAAAAGAATTATTCTTGAACATAAAGAGCACGATAAGGTGTCTGTATGTTTATACTGCTGTGTCCAAAAAGTAAGACCAATTTCCAATTTAAAATTTCCAGGGCTTATGGAATTTCAATTTTTTTTTTTTTTTTAATTTGCTGGCACTGTCCTTGACATCTGTGTGCAATTTCACGTCAAAATATTCATTAGTGTATGAGTTACGCTTGGCTTTGTGAGACACTAAAACTGATTCCGGCGATTTTTGAAATGTCTGAAATAATTGAGCAAAGAACTTGCATTAAATTTTGTTTGCGGAAACATATAGAATGTTGCAGAAGGCATTCGGTGAATATTCCTATATCGGAAAGAAATGTTTAAAAGTGGTATAAACAGTTCAAAGCAGGCAGAAAACGCGTTGAAGACGAAGATCTCTATGGTCGACCATCAACCTTAATTGACGAAGCTCACGTCCAAAACATTAAAGATTTGGTGCTCGCAAACCCAACTCCATTTTGGGCCTCAAACGCGTCAAATCTCGATTGGTACCGAAAACACTGAATGCGCCAGCTCACACTGCATTGATTCGTCGAGACTTTTTCGGCAAAAATTAAACTGATATCGTTCCACAACCACCGTATTCACACCGTGTGAGTACTGGCTATTCCCTAAACTCAAAAGACCACTCCGGGGACACCGTTTTGAGCGATTCGAGAGATTCAACATTAATAGCCACGCGCTTTGAAAGCCATCCCCGCCGATGACTTTTTAGCATGCATTGAGGATTGGAAAAAAAGTTGGCATAAGTGTATTGTGTCCGGAGGGGATTACTTTGAAAGCGATGAAATAAATTTGGAAGAATAAATAAAGAGTTTTTGAAAAAAATTGTTTTACTTTTCTGGGCACAGTAGTATGTGTGCATATTGAACATATAACATAGTTTACATTTCAGAATAATGAACTTGAATAATTTAAATGTTTCATGCGCATGAGTAGGTATTCTTAATAGCTGTGCATTAAAGCAGAAGTACAACAATATTACAATATGTAATTGGCGTATTGGAAGATAAGGTAATGATTCCTCTGTTGATATGTAATGCAATTAAGGCTTTAAAGAGTATATTTTGTTAAGATCGTGACAGAGTCTCACATTTAAGCAGTCATGCTGTCCAATTACAGCTTCATGTTTTATTTTATTTTCCATTTATAATAAGCAAGTGGGAGCATATCATGAATATTCCCCAGAAAAGTATTACTTCCTCCCAAACTATTCTAGGGGACAGAGTCCACACATCCGTGTTGTGTCTACTGTCATGAAAGACCATCAACTTATATGGCTTGTGTATCAAGAGCTCAAATGATGAGCAATGCTTCACATGATGAGCAGTATTTTCACAATGAAGAGCAATGCATACATAAATTTTTGCATTACTCATTACTGCGATTTTGCTCATAACTTGCTTTAACACACTGATGGACTAAGTACACGGAAATGTATGCTCTTTTGTTTCTAGTAATGAACCGAAAATTTAAAAAGTATTATTCATGCAGATAGTATTAAAAGGACGTGACTATGCAATATATATATATATAAGCATGCATAAGTATTAGAGAGAGTTAAATTTAAATGCATAGTGGCGTATATGTAGGAAATGTGCGGTTAAAAAACTGTTTCTAATTTCTATATTAATTTAAAACAAAAATTTATAATATTTAATATAGTGTTAATATTAGCATAGTAGCATCTAATAATAATAGCATAGCTGCATGTTACTAACAGCATCTAAGACAGGGTTGGACAAACTACGGCACGCGGAAGGTTCTATCCAGCCCTCGGACAGAATTTAATTTGCCGGTCAGAGGAAAATTAAAAGAAGTATATATTTATATATTACACTCATGTCCATAAATTAAGGATGATTCAGAATCACACAGAAATTGAACTCTAAAATAAAAATTTCACTTGTAGAATTATCACACACATCTTGAAGAAGAATATGCAAATTACAGGAAACCACCAGATGGCGCGGATAGTACGTCACAATGACGAGAGTGTAAGAGAGGGGTATATGAGGAATGGTGGCAAAGAAGTAAAATTGTTCACAAGCGCTTTAAAAGCCTTTCTGTGCAATAACCGCATAGTTATGGCACAAAGGAAGCATTTGGATGATTTTTTACGCGTAGAATTATCGGACGACTGGAATGTGGACGTACCCAGCTGGAAGTATCCGAGGAACTTGGAATCGCCCAGAGTGTTATCTCCAAGCTTTGGCAACGATTCCAACATGATGGTAATGTGAGTAGATGTTACAGCACAGGTCGCCCCCGAGTTACAACGCCGAATGAGGACTGGTATTTAGAAGTTACTGCCAAAAGAAACAGACGGAGCACAGCATCAGACCTGTCTCGTCAGCTATCTTCAGCTACCGGTACGACAGTTTCAAGGCAGACCGTGTACAGACGCTTAGGGCACATTGGTCTATATGCTCGTAGGCCTGTTAGATGTGTTCCATTTACCGCAACTCACTGTCGCCTGCGATTAACCTAGAGTAGAGAGCATGCATTGTGGACACAGCAACAGTGGTCTGGTGTGATGTTTTCCGACGAGTCCAGGTTTAGTTGGCAGTATGATTCCCGCCGGACTTTCATATGGAGAGCGCCAGGTACCCGTTACCACCAAGAGAACACCATTGAACGACACCGTTACAGTGGTGCAGGATGGCTCGTTCGGGGAGGAATTATTCTTGGTTCCAGAATTGACCTGTATGTTCAGAGTGTAACGATGACAGGCCACATCTATCGGGATGTCATTCTGGAACAGCATGTACGTTTGTTTCACCATGGGTGCTGAATTTCTGTTTATGGATGACAACGCCCGTCCTCACCGTGCAAACATTGTAGACGAATGCCTTCAATTGGAGGATATCACCCATATGGATTGGCCAGCATACTCATCGGACTTGAATCCAATAGAGCATGTGTGGGATATGCTTGGCCGACGAATTGCAGCCCCGTCAACCCCCTCCCACCTGTCAACCGGAGCTTCGGAGGGCATTGTTTGATGAATGGTGTAATATTCCCCAAGATCAGATTGATAATTTGATACTCAGCATGCCTAGGCATTGTAAGGCCTGTATTGCATCGTCCGGGAGACATACTCCATATTAACCATCATACTAACCATATTATACTGTTTTTTGTAAATAGGTTCTTTTTTTGAATTTGCTCCAGGGAGTAAAAATCACAATTTTTATTAATTATGCCAAACATATAGCATCTTTTTTGTTCTTTACCTTTTGTTTAATAAATAGACTTTACAAATAAGTCAAATTTGTTTGCTTCTGTCTCTTTCTTTGCCTTAACTTCATTATCTTTTTAATTTATGGACATGAGTGTACAAAACAAAATACTAAAACATGTAGATTTTATGTAAAACTTAATTTAAAAATACAATAATTTTGTAACTTAAAATGCATTACCAGCATTTAATGCAACTATTGTATTGGTTCATTTTGTAATAACAATAAATATTATTGCTGATTTAAATTTGAACGTATCTCTATATTTTATTTAAACTGTCATTTTCATTTTAATATTTTTTTCGTTTAATATTTTTATGCAATTAAGTTTCTCATAGTTTAAACTTTTTGAACAGTCTACCATTTATTATATTTTTAAATAATAAATGGTAGACTGCTAATATATTTTTAAATATGCTGCTATTTATTTTTATTTATTTTCATTAGCCTTGAAGCATTTTTTTCTCATATGAAGAGTTTTGGCATTTCATTGCCAGAAATGTTATTTGACAAATATAAAATAACAAAATATACTCAAATTTGACCGAAGCAAAGTAGTATTGTGTGCAGTTATATTACATGCAATTAATATTTAGTACGATGCTCATATTACAAAAGAAAAATCATCAATTATTTTTGTTCTATTAAGTTGTTTAATTTATAAATAAGTATTACTTGAAATGTAGTGGTAATTGACATTAATAGTTAAATATATGGAGATGAATAAGAATATTTTTCTTAATTCTATCCGAATAATCATATGTTTAAGCTTCCATAATTATGGAAGGGGCCTGATGGCCAAATTGCTAGACCTTTGGTACCGCAGGCTTCAGGTTAGAATCCTGGCTGTGGCATGGATGTTTGTGAATGTTTCGGAATCCACATTAAACTGTAGGTTCCGGTCTAATTAGCCTTAAATGCTCAAAAAATGACGGTAGAGCGACAAACCAAACATCCATAATTAAAGCTGATGTCTATAAATAAAATAAAAACTTCATTGCTTCCCATCTTTTTCGTTGCTTAAAAGGCCTTTTGATAAAAAATTATGAATTAAAAGCACTTAATAATTATTTTCTTTGTTAATAATAAATAAATACACTTTTATTATTTTTGTTTTTCAAATCATTAAATAAGCATTTTGTGAGTGATTATTTTAAAAAAGATTATTTGATAAATAAGACAGATAAAAGGTAAAACATTTAATGCTTTACTTAAAAGAAAAAGAAAAGCATTATAAATGAAATGTTTATAAAAAGTTAAAATTAGAAAGAAACACATTTTCATTTGTTGGTAGTCATATTCATGACTCTTAAATGATCTTATACATCAATTATTCATGTTCATGAATACCCTTATTCACATTAATTCATATCCATGATTCTTAATTAATAATACATTTAATTGGT
Organism: Caerostris extrusa; assembly: GCA_021605095.1. Taxonomy (NCBI): domain Eukaryota; kingdom Metazoa; phylum Arthropoda; class Arachnida; order Araneae; family Araneidae; genus Caerostris; species Caerostris extrusa. The sequence goes on along the minus strand of BPLR01009798.1, from coordinate 1,780 downwards.
CCTTTGCATTACAATTTTTCTTATTAATACGCTTTTTATTAGCTTCACCTGTATGTTTGTATGTATGTATGTATGTATGTATGTATGTATGTATGTATGTATGTAACTGACTTTTCCCCTGAGATCTGTTTCTCCTCATATACACTATTTAAGCTGCAAAGAAACATTTACAGGCATCTTTCAGAAAAGAAAACAGTTGTTTCACCTGAATGTTTGTTTGTCTGTTAAACTAAAAAGTAAAAAATAAATTAATAGTTTAAAAAAGCTAAAAAACACGCTTTTAGAGTTTAAAAAAACTAAAAATCACGCTTTTAGAGTTAATCAAACTAAAAAGTAAAATTAATTAATAGTTTAAAAAAAAACTAAAAACACGCTTTTAGTTAATCAAACTAAAAATAAAAAAAATTAAAAATTAATTAATAGTTTAAAAAAAAAACTAAAAAACACGCTTTTAGAGTTAATCAAACTAAAAAGTAAAAATAATTGTTTAACAAAAAACACGCTAAGAGTTAATAAAATAAAAAATAATTGTTAACTGACGAGCAAAATGAATATCACTGTTCTAAAAGCGCGTGGGGTGCTTTGTATGACATTTTAAAAAACTAACTCTGCATTTCGGAAAGAAACTAGTGAAAAAATTATAACGATTGATATCGAGCAACCACGCTTTATTTTAAATTGTATTTACATTTATATTTTATTACTTTTACCTAAAATTGAGAATTAAAATCTTTTATACATTCTTTTTTCATGTGGTATAGCCATGATATAAAACTTTGATATATTTTTCTTTTGCAAATCGTTAAATAAGCATTTTTTGAGAGATTTTTGGGTTATTATTTGACTGATAAGAAAATACAAAAGCAAAACATTTAAGGCTTTACTTAGAGGAAAAAGAAACGGATTATAAGTTGTTTTAAACATTTTCAATTAAAATTAAAAAGAAAAATATTTAATTGATCGGGCATATTCATGATACTTAAATGGTCCTATTCATATATTAGCTTCATAGAGAGTTCCTCCTTATTCATTTATTATTAATAGATCCATATATTCATATTAATTCATATTCATGATTCTTAATTATTAATATTTTTAATTAGTCATATTTATTTGCATTATTTTTATCCTTTGTTGTGATCTTACATTTCTCATAAATTTTTAATTGTTTTAAATCTTTCTAATCGCAAAAATCGATCTAAAAGTTAAGTTAAATATTCATGTATTAAAATTCAATTACTTATAACTTCCTGATTGTTAAAAGATTAAAAATTCATATTAAGTAATAATTGTAGAATAAATGTAATATTAACAGAATAATTTCTATTTTAAATTTGTATTTATGTATAAAAAATTTATTAAAGAAGCTAATAAATTATTTGTATTTATACATTGAAATTGAACTTTATGTAATTAATACTTCGGTACCAGTATTTATTTTCAAAGTTTGTAGATTTCAAATCTAAAACATTATCAAACCAGAAAACATAATTTTAAACTTTATTAATGCAATTCAACAAATATATAACAAATGAAATCAACATTCCATGTGTTAGAATTAAAATTAAATGTGAATGGGCATTTTCTTTTGGAAATTAATGATGATCAGTGGAATTAATGCACTTATCTCCAATGTAAATAAATATTATCGAATATAAAAGCAACATTATCAAACATGGTGATGTCCATGATGAGAATGTCCTGTTGATGATGCACTTGAACATGTCCATGATGGTGATGGCCACATGATATATGATTTATGATGGTGTCCATGGTGGTG
>BPLR01009797.1:0-84913 GCA_021605095.1 Caerostris extrusa | reverse complement strand
TACGTATTGCTGTTAAATGTTGCTTTTCCAATTCAGTATTTGGCCTCCTCCACACATATCGTCGTCCATCACTGCCGAAAATGTTAAACTTTGATTCGTCGGAAAAAAATAACTGTGTTCCAAAACTCTTCAGATAACCAACGTGTGATTTTGCGAAATCTAACCTCTTTCTCCTATTTATTTCCGAGATGAATGGTTTCTTTCTAGCTGCCCTTCCATAATAACTTCTCTCATTATAAAACATTCCGTACAGTCTGTACGCTGAAAGTCTTTTGTGTGAAGTGAAAGCAACATCTCTAGCTATCTGGGGTGCACTTATTTTAGGTTTTTCTTAGCCTTGTTAATAATGGGTTTCTTATCAGTCGAAACACGTGACTTCAATGTAACAACATTTTGCATAGCAGTTAAAACTTTGCCAATACTTTTGACACGCAAATTTTCGTTTTTGAAAGAAAAAATCGTAGAAAATGCAAATTAAAATAAAATTTCTTTTACTATTTTTATATATCTAAGATGTCTTGTATTTAATTACGACAGCTAAAATTGCATAACATTTTATTTATTTATCAATATGAATAAATTAAGGCAATTGCCAATACTTTTTTTACCCACTGTAGCTGTGAGGTATTCATAATTGATGGGATTCTTGATGCACATATTACTTATTTTGACAGGGTTAGAAATGATTGTTTTTGCATATTACTTAATTTCAGATAAATATAATTATATAAAATAAACAGATTTCAAAAAGAAGCGTAATATTAAAGAATCGTATTCTGTAAGTGTACAAAAGTTAAGTGCAAGTGAGGGAAAAAATCATCGCTTACTCACAAATATAATGAAAGTTATTTTAATCCTGGTTTTATTTGAACGGAAGTGAAGATGATCCTTTGGCATGTGGCTGTAAAATAGCAAATGCATGATATTTTGAAATCTTTATAAAATTTGGAATAAGCAGAAAACAAAGATTTGGAATTTCCAAATTATTTAAAATTTTAAAATATCAAGAATTCTGATGGAATAATTAAACTCTAACTAAGAATATTTTCTTAGAACTCTCTCTTTCTGCTACTGCACTTCTAACAAACAGAATAAAAAGTTACTGCTGTTTCTTATCCGATGAAATTGATAATTTCTGTCTAAACAATATTATTTATAGAATTAATCATCATCATTATTGGCTAACAGCCCCATGGTGGGCCAAAGCCATCTGCTTACTGACAGAATTCTAGATCATAGATGTTTTTCTTATTTATGAGGTGGAGTTGTCAGCCCTACGTCCAACCCTCTACAGTCGTATTAGACCGGGACCTACGGTTTAAAACGGATTCCTAACCACTACAAACATCCATGGCACCTCCGGGACTATGGGGCAGAACCCGAAACCTGGTTTCGAGCACAGAGCTCTGAGTCACTCGGCCCCCTCCGCCCCCCAGAATTAATAATATACATTATAAAATATATATTAAACAGCTGTTTAGGATATAAAATATAATCACCTCGAGTTGCCCAATCATATGCGCATTCAAGATTTTTTTTTGTTGGAGAATAGGAGGGCTGGGGCTCAAATAAAAAAGATTAACTACTTATGGTAGCTCAGTAGTTCATACGAAGAAAAGGAAAGTTACAAAAAACGGTTATCTATAGTCAAAATTTTATAGATAAATTATTTTATTAATAATCTTTACATTGCACTAAATTGATTTAAATGATGACAAAGATAATAACATTTGAACAATGAAGATGACATTTAATATAAGAAGAATTGCCAAAAATAAAAATTTAATTTAAAAAATTGATTAGTCATCGATTACATTGTTTATGCCAATTTCGATAGCTTGATGAATATTAAGTCTCCAGTGGCCCAATTGGTTAAAATTGGCTATCCCAATTGGTTTATCTCCATTGGTATCTCCATTGGTGTGCCAGTTGTCAGTTGATGAATATTTAATAAAACTAAACCAGAGAAAATTCCTGTTCTATTAATAAATTCAGGTGCGATAATAAAATTGACACTGATAAGAAAAACACTGATTCACTGAAATACTAAATGTTTAATAAAAAATTATTGGGCTGTTCATTAACGTTGGGAAGTGGGCATAACTTATGGGGTGTCACCTCCAATTACCTTTGGTGCAATATGTCAAAATAGCCCAATATGTCATAAAAACATTCTTGAAATAAAAATGGCTAAAACTGCTGTTCATTAACGTTGAAAAAAAGGGAACGTAGTACCAATGGTGTCCCCATTGGTACTACGTTTACATTGGTACTCCGTGCAATCTGAACGCCAGTTGCCAATTGCCAGTTGAGGAATATTTAATAAAATTAAAACCAGGAAAACTCTGGTTCGATTAATAAATTCAGGTGCGGTAATAAAATTGACACTGATAAGAAAAACACTGATTCACTGAAATACTAAATGTTTAACAAAAAACAATTGCGCCTAAGTGGGAAGTGGGCATAACTTATGGGGTGTCACCTCTTTAGGTGCAATATATCATAATATCCCAATATGCCATAAAAACATTCTTGAAATAAAATGGCTAAAACTGCTATTCATTAACGTTGAAACTATGGAAATTGAACTCCGAACGCCAGTAATTGCCAGTTGATGAATATTTAATAAAACTAAATCGGGAAAAAATGATTCGATTAATAAATTCAGGTGCGATAATAAAATGACTCTGATAAGAAAAACACTGATTCACTGAACTACTAAATGTTTAACAAAAAACAATTGCGCCTAATTGAGAAGTGGCCATAGCATATGGGCTGTCTAACTTATGCGACTGAACCCAATATGTCATAAAAATATTCTTGGCTAAACTGGTATTCATTAACGCTGAAAAAAAAAAAATTCCACATTTATTTGCAGTTAACTAGAAAATCAGTATTGCTTTAAAAAAAAAAAATCAAGTAAAATAAATGAATAAATAAAAGGAATTTGTGGCAACCTCCAAACCTCCCCCATCTTGAATTTCGGTTGTCAAGTGCAGTTATGCCGTCCGCGACTTCAGCGGGGAACGAGAAACGGAAACCCAACACCGCCGCACCTGCTATTCTTCTCTAAAATTGGAAGGAAGAAAATGATCAGGAATGTCACATGGCTTATGAATTCGTTGACAATTTCCGAAAGCTGTTTCATAATAATAAGGACCTAATTAGATTTACTCATGTAGCAAAAATGCGTTCGCCTGTGAATACTCAGAGAAACGATGTGTGGTGTCCGTTTAATTAATAATTGTGGTTTGTCTCCGAGTTCTCTTTTAAATATTTTTTTATAGAACAAAGTTTAATTAATCTAAATAAAAATATTTAAATAATAATGATGTCAAATTGATAATAATTGATAGTTGATTGATTAGTTTATAATATGTCACAATTACTACTAATAAAGATTATTGTAGAATTGAAATTGTTTGTTTGTGTGCTGCTTTTGGATTATTGTTATCTTAATTAAAAAAAAAAAAAAACACATTTTTATTTGAAATAGGGTATAAGTTGAATGTTTAAATCCATTAAAAAAAAAAATTGTTAAAAACCCCCTCCATTTATGAATTTTTAAGAGTTTTGGAATAAAAAAAATGATTTCAGGAGATTTAAAAATTGGATTAAGTTTTGAAATTCGTCTTAAAAATCCTAGATTTTAAAAATTTGGCAGATGAATGGAAAATAAAGACTTGAAATTTCTGTTCTGTTGAAACTGTAAAAATTGCCCAAAAGTCCTAATGAAGAATTCAATCCTTTACAAAATAACAAGAAAAAATCATTTTTTATCACTAAAAATAAATAATAATGCATATCTTTTTTATGAATTTTGAAATACATAAAGATATTTTTGGAGGACCTGTTTTTTAAAAGTCATAATCTACACAATTATTCAGTTATTGCTAGTTATAACACACTTATTCAATTAATAAATGTATAAAATTTAAAATCATTTTTAGAAGTCATAATCTACACAGTTATCCAGTTATTGCTAGTTATAAATTCAATTAATAATGTATAAAATTTAAAATTCGTTTCCAAATTAATAATTCTAATATTTGTGCAACAAAATATTTAATTTTATTTTTAAAATTTTAATTTTAACACATTCATGAGATTGTTATTTATTATTGTTATTTTCTTTTCAATACTAAATACTTATACAATATTTTACTAATACTATATACAATATTTTCAATACTGTGTCCAAAAGTAAGACCAATTTTCAATGAAGATTTCCGGGGCTTTTGGGATTTAAAAATTTTTTTTTTTTTTTTAGGTTGCTGGCACGGTCCTTGACATTTGTGAGAAATTTGACGTCAAAATATTCATTAGTGTTTGAGTTACGCTTGGCTTTGTGCGACGGTAAAACTGATTCCGGCGATTTTTGAAATGTCTGAATTAATTGAGCAAGAGCTTGCGTTAAATTTTGTTTGCAGAAACGTATAGAATATTGCAGAAGGCATTCGGTGAGCATTCCTATACGGAAAGAAATATTTAGAAGTGGTATAAACAGTTCAAAGAAGGCAGAGAACGCGTTGAAAACGAAGAACCCTCTGGTCGACCATCAACCTCAACCGACGAAGTTCACGTTCAAAAAATTAAAGATTTGGTGCTTACAAGCCGTCGATTTACAATTAAGAGACCTTGTTAATGATGTTGGAATTTCAAAAGATCGGTCAATTCCATTTTGGACCTGAAACGCGTCAAATCTCGATTGGTACCGAAAACACTGAATGCGCCAGCTCACACTGCATTAATTCTTCGTGACATTTTCCAAAAAAGAAACCCATATAGTTCCACAACCACCGTATTCACACCGTGCGACTTCTGGCTATTCTCTAAACTAAAAAAGACCACTCCGGGGACACCGTTTTGAGTCGATTGAAGAGATTCAACGTGAATCGCCGCGCCCTTTGAAGCCGCTGATTTTTTTAGCATGCATTGAGGATTGAAAAAAGGTTGGCATAAGTGCATTGTGCCCGGAGGGGATTACTTTGAAGGCTATGAAATAAATTTGGAAGAATAAATAAAGAGTTTTTGAAAAAAAAAAAAATAATTGGTCTTACTTTTTGGGCACAGTAGTATTTGTTCCCCTTTCCGTTCGTCAGGGGAGCATTTAGCAAACCCTTTGAGATCTATTCAGGGGCTGCTTTTAGAGAGATGGAAGGGGTCGCCTCAGACGATAAATATCCGCTTACAATTTTGAACTAAAGGGCCGTAGTTAAAAGTCAGAGTGTAATCGTAAGTCAGGGGGACTTGAAATTCGATCTGCTTGCTTGGTGACCCCCTTCTCGGAAAGGAATCCATCCGCCCTCACATACCTTTAAGGAATAGCACCGGGGTTGTTCATTAATTTCGTTATTTCATTTCATTAAATTGATGTCCTGACTTTGAATAAATATTAGTACATTTTGGAAGGTAGTTACAACAATGGATATATTTTGAAATTCGTATAGAATAATTAAAATTATTTTGATAGTGAATATATTTCAAGAAGTTATTATTTGTATGATGAACTCCTTTTCAGCCCTGAAAGTAAAATTTTTCTTTTCTCTACTTTTCTTTCTTTTCTTTTTCTACTCTATTACTACTTTCTACTTTTCAAAATAAAGATTTTTTTTTTTTTTTTTTTTTTTTTTTTTTTTTTTGTGACAAATGGAATTTACTTACTTGTTAATATTCTTTTAGAATTATATTATGTCTGTTTTAATATAATATTATTATTATGCTAGTATAAATATTCTTTTTACAATTTAAGAGGCTTTTTAAATTTCAGAAAAGAGAAAAGGCAATTTTTTTCTTTCTTTTTTCTGAGAAAATGCAATTATAAGGTTACTGTTAAAAATCTTTTTCAATTGAATGAAATGAAGGCGTATTTTTGGAGTTTTTACTATATACATTAAAAAAAATGTGGCCTGATGGCCGAATACGGCCAGCGTTCTGGCATTCGGTACCACAGGTATCGGGTTCAAATCCCGGCTTTGCCATGGGTGTTTGTAGTGGTTCGGAATCCACTTTAAGTCGTACGTTCCGGTCGTAAGTAGGATCGGATCGTAGAGCCTTGCGGGGGCGTTGTTACTCCGCGTCCGGGGCTTACCATCAAGTTACACGCGCCCCCTGGGTAATGCAAAGTGAGTAACGTCTGTGCAGCCCTTATGGCGAAGATCACGGTCTATTTGCCAGCTGCATTAGAAGAAAACTATATACATAAATACACCAAAAAAACAGCATATCAAATTGGGTAGTAATTGTAACTCAACCATATTTATTTTTATGTTTATTTTTAAAATGCTTTTTAACCTTATAATGGACAGTTCTTTTATTTTTTTTTCCAAACAAAAATTTTTCTGAAACAATTTTTGTTTAAAAAAAGATACTAAACTAAAGTCAAACTTATGCATTGTTAAAATTATGATCAAAAAGCTTTTTCTTGTTTTATTTATTTTTAGAAACAAAAACTGTAATCCTTTGATTCGTCGTCGAAACTTTCGAGATCACATGTGATACTATCCAATTAATTTCATTCACTTGGAAAAAAATAATAAATGCAAAAATGATAAAATAAATGCTGTCAGTAATAAGCAATAAATAACACCCAGTTGCTAGCCAATCTTTTGGGTAATGAAGGACATCACACCAAATATCTGTAAACAATATGAAATCAAGATAGATTAACTGTTTCCAAACAAACGATGTCACCAAAGAACTGATGTTTATCTTAGGTAGGTACTAATACAAAATTATACAATTATTTTTAGTGCAAGATTAAAAATTAATTTTTGCACGAGATAACTTGTGTTTGCCTTAGATAGGTACTAAAACAATGTAGCCTAAAATAGTTTTAGGGAAAAAATAAAAATTAATTTTTGCACGAGATAACTCATTTTGCCTTAGAATAGGTACTAAAACAAACCTGAAATAGCTTTTAGGAAAATTAAAAATTAATTTTTTCACACGAGATAACTCGCGGTTACTTTAAATAGGTACTAAAACAATGTAGCCTGAAATAATTTTAGGGAAAATTATAAAATTAATTTTTTCCCGTTTGCCTTAGGTAGGTACTAAACATGATAGCCTGGAATCATTTTAGGAAAAATTAATTTTCACACGAGATAACTCGTGTTTGCCTTAGATAGGTACTAAAACAAATTAGCCTGAAATAGTTTTAGGGAAAATTAAAAATTCATTTTCGCACATTTACTTTATATAGGTACTAATACAAAGTATTTCCAAATACTCGTTTTTGTGTAGAATTAAAAATAAATTTCAACACGGATAAACTCGTGTTGTTCTGGAAAAAAAAAAAAATGCAGACATGAGTATTCTTCATTAATCTATTCATAATTTTTAATGAAGTATATTTTGACATTTTTATTGAAATTTTAACTGCGAGGTACAATGAACTAAGTAGTATTTCTGGATCAAGTATCTGTTCTGTTAGATGCGCGATCTGCATGCAGCACAGTACTGACACAGTACGGCCCCTGAGTGAGGAGAAAATCGGTGGACCGGTGGTGTGCGGCGTCCTAATTGCAGAGCGTGGAAGGACGTGAATGCCACATTCAGCTCGGAGCTCGGATCGGATTTCAACCAGCATTCGCTCGCCAAAACCGCAACATTTGGCTGGTAATTGCAGCAGCACAAGTGGATACTGGGATAAAACAACTTTTGGTAAACAATTTGGATAAACAACAATAATACGGCTTTTGGTACAAGTTTATTAATGTAGTTTTAGAGAAAAGATTTATTGAGAACCGCAACACACATATATGTGTTACCCAGATTTGTTTAATTAATCAATTGATGATAAATCATCACAATTAAATTATTTTGGGTTTTTGAACAAAAATACCTTAAAATAAATAATAATAATGTGTTACTCAGATTTGTTTAATTAATTGATGTTAAATCATCACATTAAATTATTTTTAGTTTTTGGATAAAATCACTTTAAAATGAATGAATAATAATTACTTCATTTAAGTATTTAATAATTGTCGAAAACATATTTTACATACATATTTTAATCTTATTCAATGATATACATTTTGATAAAGAAAAATATTGTTAGTAAGTTTGTAAGACAATGCATAGTAATAATGAGTTAAAATTCGAAAGAATTAAAAGCTTAGTATGTTTTATTTATGGAATAATATTTAATAATGTATATTATAAAAAACAATAGCATACTTTTATGTAATATCTTTTATATAATTGTATAAATTGAAAAATATAAAGTAAATAGAAAAAAATTTATTTAACATCGATATCAGTTCAAAAGTACAATAAATAAAAAAATAAATATTTTTGTAAAAATATTAATTATTGTAAAAAACCTTAACATTGCAAAATGAAATATTTATAAACGCATATTTTGTTTAATTTTATTGGTATTTTTATTAGTATTTCTTGTGTCAACGATAAAATATATCATGTAAAACGCAACACATACAATACGTAATTTAATATTGCAGCAATCAATTTTTTTATAAATTGTAAATATTTTTGTAAAATTTATAAAAAAAAAAGCAAAGCTTAAATGTATTTTTGTTATAAGGCGCTCAACTAAAACATATTTTTTTATATCATTACACAAAAAAAAAAAAAAAAAAAATACAACCTTATTCATTTACCCGAAATCTTTTGTATTTATTATTCTTTTTGAAATTTTAACATTAACCTATTTTTATTGAACCAAAACTAAATAAAATAAAATAAAAATAAAAATGTTTAAAAATAAATAAATAATTCAGTAACGAAACCTTCAAACATCCTCAGAACAGAATTGCACATTTTGAATTTTACTAACTTTTTTACGAAATTCTTTTTGTAAATTTTGAATATTTTTGTAAAATTTGTATTACAAAAAAAAAAATTATAAGTGCATTTTTATAATACACTCAAATAAAAAAATATGTTTTATATCATTACAAAAAAAAAAAAAAATAGCCTTATTAATTTACCAGTTAAAAATCTTTTGTAATTATTATTATTCTCGAAATTTTGACATTCTCCTGTTTTTATCAAACCAAAACCAAATAAAATTTTAACAAAAAAGAAATAAATAATTCCGTAACAAAACCTTCAAACATCCTCAGAACAGATCTCCACATTTTTAATTTTTCCTATTTTTTAGCGAGTCTCTTTTTAATGATGCTCCGAAATACTACTATCATCTTCCCTTTTTATTGACTTTTTGTTCACTCATTTGCAAACCGAGTGGCCACGTGTCGAGTTCCAAGGTGGATCTCAAATTGCAACTGGACCATCGCTTTAACGGATGGCAGGGCCAAACAATGCAGAAATACCTGACTTCAACCCTCCATTGAACCATGACGTTGGCATTGAATTTCCCGATCGATCTCATTCGAATACTTCTGGAACAGGTGGAGGCAGGTAGTTCCTCCCTTCCATGCGGGGAGGAAGGACACGTGCTGTGCATGTGATTGGACAGAAGTTGGGTCGAAATCCTTTGTTGTAGGCGGAGGGGGACTGGATGTAATGAAGGATTGTGTGAAACAGATATCAATTAATTTTTAGTACTTCATTAATTCTGTTGTATAGAGTTGGGTTCACTTATAAGTTAAAGAGGAAGGCATCGTTACTAAAATGTACCTATGGTTTTATTTTTTATTTATTTTTAATGATAGAGGGGTCCCTCTCATTACTTTTAAAAATGAAGGAGTATTGTCCCATGTTATATTTTTTAAAAGAGGCAACTAATTGAATATTTAATACAATGGTTTGCAAACTGGTCTTAAAAATAAAAACCTCCCCTTAAAAAACTTTCTCTTTTCCATTTAACCCTCGCTTTTAACCCCCCAATCTCTCCCTCCCTAAAAAAAACTACTACTACTACCTTTGAAAAAGAAAATTATTATTTCGATTTACACTTTATTATCTTAAGAAATCTATCTTATTTAAGTGAATGGATAAAAAAAAAAATAATAATAAATTAAAAAAATTTTTATTTTATATCTGTGTATACTTAAGTTTTAAAATATAGTAAATGTAATAAATGTAATGTAGTAAATGTATACATAAAATGCATTGAAATGTGAAATTATAAAAATATTTATTAAATTAACTATAGTAACACTCATATTATACAATGAAAATTAAGATAATAAAGGTTACTATGAAAATAAAAATTAAAAACTTTAAAAATGAACCTAATGATAGATAAATCTAATGAGCTACTGTTAATGAAATTAATTATTCTATTATCGTCAGTAGTATTCGTAAATTCAGGGGCCAGGGCCGAAACCCAATGACTAAAATCTAATAAAATGGAGACACATAATAAATACGTAAGCAGGAATATCTTATCCTCGCCTAGAGAAGAAAAGGAGGAAGGTGGAAACCCTGCAGATGCTTTTCTTGGGGATGACCAATCAAAACTGTGGCTGCCGAATTTGATTATAGTGTAAGAGACCCTTGTGGTGCACCCTGGGCAACGCTGAATTTGTTACATAATTATCGTTCTAGTGGTTATTGCCTGAAGTAAAAATGACCGGATTTAAAAAATCATCATAATTAATTTGTAAAAAAAATGTTGTACGCATGTTTTATGATTGTTTTTCTCTGCTTGACAGAAAAAAAAATTAATCTATCTTTCCATGCATATATTTTAAAATACATGTTAAGAAGAGATGATGACAAAGTGAGAACAAAAATTAGCAATGGACGTCATGTTTATTTTTAATTCTCTCCCATCGCCAAATATTATCCATTACATCATCCATTATTATCAAATATTATCCATTGTCAAATATTATCCATATTATCCATTATCAAAAATTACCCATACTATTTATTATTAAAAATTAACCACATATTATCCATTAATAATATTCTTTACCCAAAATTATCCATATTATCCATTATCAAATAATATTCTTTATCCAAAATTATCCATATTATTCAAATATTATAATTATAAAAATATTATCCATCATTAAATGTTATCCAAATATTATCTTTTATTTGATTAATTACGGAAAAAAATACCCTTTGTTATCATTTTGAATAAAAAAAAAAAAAAAAAAAAAGGAGCGCTTTCCCTCGACATTTATTCATTTTTCATTTTCACCCAAGAGATATTTTGATACCCGAAGATAATTTAAAATAAAAATAAAAAATTTTAATAAAATACAACAAGATTACTATAAAAAATTTATATAATTTTATTAATCTAAATATAAAAAACAGGTGTTGATTTGATGATATGAAATTACTTTCACTTTTTTTTTTTTTTTTAAATAAATTTCGCAACAAATTAGAAATATCTCAAGTTTGAACTTTTTTTTTTCTATCTTATTTTAAAAGTGGAAAAAATTTATTTATAACATTCAAGGTCGCATTTGTAAATTATATTTATAATCAATTTCAGAATATTATACAGTAAATTAAAAAAAAAAAAATAAAAAAATGTTTGTTTATTTGAAGAACTATGGTGGTTTTAGAATCGACCGAATCTGATGGTTGTTTAAGTTGACGGAGTATAAATAACAAAATAAGGAGGAAAATGGGAATATGTACGCGAAACATCAATCCTAAATTTTGTTTTTCTTTTTCCTAAATAAAAAACATTTTATGTACGCATTTTTTTCTATTATCAGCTTTTACATTAGAAAAGCAATGCTCTTTGATAATTTATAATATCAAAGAGCATTGCACTATCAAACTAAACAATTTAAGAAAAAGCATCATTTATTATTTATTTTCCTTTTTACATCAAGGAACCCGCGTTCCATGACGTAAAAAAGCAAATGCTAACTTTTACGTGGCGTATTGGTTATTATTATCAAAAATTTTAAAGGGAATATATATGGTTTTTTTATGGAATATGTAAATTTCGTTTGTCGTTCCACGGTCATTTTGAGTACACTTTGGGCTAATTAGACCGATTTAGGCTGCTTAACGTGGATTACGAACCATTAACAAACATCCAGGATTCGAACCTGAAGCACCAAAGTCCAGAGCTCTAACCAATTGGCCATCAGGCCTCCTTGGGAATATGTATGTCAATTGCGAAAAAGAAGAGTACGTAACGGTACGTTTTAGTATATTCACCACCAAATCCCATTTTTAGAAAATAGGAATAAATTTCAAACTACTAACTGAAATCGAAACTTTATGGCAAATCAATCTTTACAAACCAACTCTTCTTATTGTTATATTTGTTCATAAGATAAGTTTTTAAACTTAATATTTTTGGCTAACTTTTCGTTTCCATAAAACACGCTGGCGGTCTGATGGCCTATTGGCTAGAGCTCTGGCTATTGATGCTTCAGGTTCGAATTCTGGCGGTGGCATGGATGTTTGTTAGCGGTTCGGAATCCACGTTAAACTGTAGGTCCTGGTCACATTAGCCTAAAATGTGAAAAAATGACCGTAGAGAGACAAACCAAATCCATAAAACAAGCTGGATTTACTAAGATAAGTAGAAAAAAGTGATTAGATGATTAAAATAATGCACAATTGTTTTTGTGACTAATCATCAGTATCCTGCAGTGCGGGACGGACATCTCCTGGGTAGTTTACTCATGGGCCAACTTCTGTTGTGGTTGAACACCAGCAGCCCCTCCTAACTTGGAGTTGTTGTTGTTTCTTATACTACTTGGCAGACAGCCACATCTAGACCAAGTCCAAGAACCCAAGTGGTCTCATAGAAGAAGGGAAAAGGGGGGCAATTTCTATTCTGATGGAGCACCCGTAGATAGAAGTTTGACTCGTTGAAGAAGGAGGGCAGTGCCTTCCGGGGTGGACTTTTAGGGGGAACTACCTCTTATTTGAGTATCGTATGGGAGAAAAACTGGAAAACTCCCTAGAGGTAGTCTGACTAACGAATCAAGACGCTGAAAATTCCCATACGCCATCGAGCCTCCTTGTTTTTGAAACAGTGTCTACAGCAAGACCACCAGCGGATTGAACTTCAGCCCTAATGCTTATCAGCTGCGCATGTTGCCACTGAACCACGAGTCGGGTATAATGCGCAATTAAATATTAAATTAACTCTATACACTGTGCACTGATGATTAAATTAAAAGATTTTCCCTGCTTTCATCAATGCAGTTGTGTTTTAAGCATTGGGCAATAATTCATTTAGAATTTTTTTATATTTATACGTATAAAGATTACCTTTACATTCGATTTTAAATAAGAGAAACCCTAGTTATATGCTATAGTTTTAACTTCGCCCGACTCGTGGCTAAGTGGTAACGTGCACAGCTAGTGAGCATTGGAGCTGAAATTCAATCCGCTGGCGGCATTATTGTAGACACTGTTTCAAAAAACGAGGAGACTCGATTGCATTTATGATGTTCAGCATCTTGCTTCATTAGCCAGACTTCTTGATGGGAGTTTTCCGAATTTTTCTTGTGGAGAAGTTCCCCCTAAAAGTCCTCCTGGAAGGCACTACCCTCCTTCTTCAGCGACTTGGAGGCAAGTCAGATTTCTACCTACTGGTGCTCCATCACAACAAAAGCTGCGTTATTTTCCTCCATCGATGAGTAGCATCCTGTGCTGCCAGACACTGAGGATTAGTTACACCAACAGTTTAAACTTCGTTTGAGTTAAATTATTATTGATATGAATTAATATGAAAAAAATTAATGATTTTGAATTTTCATCGAAATTCTAAAGTCTAATCGCTTTTTTGAGTTTTGCTCTAACTTTGACATTTGAATATTTGGAGCTGAAATTCAATCATCCCATTGCTTTCCTGTGATTTGCTTTTATGTAAGAAACAGTTTTCCGAAGAATTTGGAATGAAGATTAGTTTGCTATTTGAGAATGATTTTAAAGAATTTATACAATTAAAAACATTTTTTGTTACGATTTTTTTTTTCTTGCATATACTTGAAAATTTCGATTAAAAATTTCCCTGTTTATTTTATATGTTAAGGAAGAACAATTCAATATAAGAAATTATAAGATTATTATTAAAAAAATCATTTCTTCTTCTTCTTCTTCATTGGCGCAAAAGCCCCATTGTGGGCCAAGGCCGTCTGCTTACTGGCTGATTTTGAGACAGGAGATGTTATTTTTTTAAAGAATAAGGGCTGGCAGTTCTACGCCCAACGCTCTACAGTCATATTACACCGGGATCTGCGGTTTAAAGTGAATTCCGCACCACTGCAAACATCTATGGCCATTCCGGTGCTCGAACCCGAAACTTGTGGCATAAAGCGCCAGAAAAAAAGTCATTTATACTTAGAATATATGCATAATTAATAATTTTGAATTAGAAGGCAGTCCAATATTAATATTATTTACTGGAAGACAGATTATTCAAACATTCATTTTTATAGAAGACATCACATGTTTTTCATGAGAAATTTCAGATAGTACATTTTTGAAGATGGTTGCATTATTATATTTTTACAAATTACGAATTTTTAAAAGAAATTTCATAACTACTTTTTATTAAAAATATATTTGAAAAAAATTCATTCATTCATTCAACTTCCCATATTTTGGTAAGATAAGTTATATTGCATTATCTTCACATATTTTGGGTAACATAAGTTATATTATGATGACTTATATGTTAGCAATTTGAAGTTTCATTTAAGAAAAAATAAATAAAAAAGATATTGAAAATATTTTTAAAAAAACGATGTCTATAATTAAATCATTTAACTCTGTTTATAATAATTAAATGATTAATTTTGTTATAAAAAAAGTAATGTTTCGAATTTTTTTTTTTTTTTTTTCATTATGTTAGAAGTATTCTTCCATATATTTAAATATTTTTTTTTTTTTTTCATAATATATTTACAGTTATTCCCTTTGTTGAAATAATGTAAATATATCATAGATAAAAATAATAAGTCAAAATATTCAACTTTCTTATCTTGTTTATTTTTTTTTTGATACATTCATTCATTCAATATCATTTGGAATTTGTTAAAAAAATTAACTTTAAACAGTTTTCAAAATTGAAATCATCAGACACATAAAAAAAAATTTATTATTAATGTTATCACATTTTGTTCTCAGAATTAAATCGAAAACAAGTTTCGCTTTCCAAGAACCAAATAAGATAAATAATTCTGCGAATTTTCTTTTCTTTTTTTTTTTTTTTTTTCAATTTTAATAACTTTTTAAAGAATTTACATTTGAATTATTCACAACTTTGTAGATATCTTTGTTACATTAAATAATGTTTTAAAATGTATGAGAACTGGAATATAAATATGAGAACAGGAATAGTTATCTAGAATATATTAAAAACCAGTTTTCGTTAGAGTCCAGTTTTCGTTCAGTCCAGAGCGTTAGTTATAACAGATATAGTGTGAAACTTTTTGTGTTTTTGATTCACCTCAATCAAAAGTCTACTGTATAAAACTCTCATAAGACCAGTGTTAACATATGCATCTGAAACATGATCACTAACAGCAAGAGAAGAGAAAATGTTGGCAATCTTTGAACGAAAAGTGCTACGAACTATTTTTGGTGGTATCAATGACAATGGAAATTGGCGACGAAGATACAATTTTGAACTCTACAAACCTTTTAGAGATATTGACATTCTGAAATTTATTAAACTGAACAGAATGAGATGGGCCGGTCATCTCATGAGAATGGAAAGTGATAGAGTTACTTTGAGGGTTTTCAATGTAACCCCTTTTGGAGAGCGGCCAAGGGGAAGACCGAAAAAGAGATGGATCGACTGTTTAGACTCTGATTTTAATATTATTAAGATAAAAACTGGAGGTTCCAGCCAAGAGGAGAACAGCCTGGCTGGATCTTTTAAAGAAGGCCCACAACGAGGCTGTCGAGCCAGTTATGATGATGAATCAAAAGTCAGTGTCAGTACATCAAAGAGGTAGGTTAAATTTCGACTGTGAGTTGAAAGCGTTCATTACTATTTTTACTTAAAAAAGCGAGAAGACTTGGTAGGTTTGGTTTGTCGCTTTACGGTCAGTTTTTGCACCCTATAGGCTAATTAGATCGAATTTACTGTGGATTGAAAACCACTAACAAACATACATGTCACCGTCAGGATTCGAACCTGAAGCTTGTGGTATCAGAGGTCAGAGGTCTAGCCAGTTGGCCACCAGGCCGCAGAAGACTTGGTAGAGGTTATGGCCAAAGTGTCTCGCTTGGACAGTTTTTTATGTGGATTATTTGAATTAGTCCATTTTTGAATGTCCCTCTCCTTTCGTTCTTGTGGATGCAACATATTAGATCTGACCATGGTGCATCCTGTGTAGCACGGAATATGCTACACAAAAGATCCCGTATTAGAGGTAAATAACCTTACGAATGTAGTCTTGCAGATATAGCGTATTGAGCCTGAACGTTGTGCATCCTGCATAGAACGAAATATACTCTAAATTATGCCGTATTGGAGGTAAACAACGTCGTGGAAGTAGTCTCGCTTCTCTCTAGTAGATGTAGCATATTAGCCTGATTGTGGTGTATTCGAGTTGGCACAGAATACACACGCACAAACAGATGCAAAGTTCTGTTGTTGTTGTTGCTTATCCCCTTGATTTAGATCATGCTGCCCCAGTAGATCATGCTGCATCAATAGATCGTAAACGGTTCTCCCTTCATTCAACAGTTGCCTCACAGAGGCACCAATACAATCGATGAGATAAGAGGGAGACGCGATGGCCGAACAATGACAAAGGGTATATGTCTTCTCGTCTCCATTGAAGGTCAAACTCCTTAGTCTAGATAAAGCCGTTTGAGCAGATCTAGGACAGGAGCACTGCAAGGATATACCAAGATATTTAACGGCGTACCATGCATGAATTGGTGGTGACTTCCAAGCGGTATTCACTCTGGCTAAACTCATGGAATGAACCTCTGAAGCTGACAGATTGGAAGAAGAAGCTTTGGGAAGTTCGCAACCTTCCCTAGCGAGCAGATCAGCAATTTCATTTCCATAGATGGCCATCTATGGACATGGGAGGGAATCCACTGCCAGCACACCGATCCGATCTGGTCCAAAACAGTTAGATTAGAAACGATATCCTGCCCCAATTTGTCCAGGATGCTTTGGCCAATCTTTCAAATACTGTATTGAGCTCTTACTATCAGTCAGAATCCAAACATCAGGTACTTTAAAATCTAAAGCTAGGCTCAGAGCTTCGCTTATAGCAATTAATGATGCAAAGTTCTGAAGTAAATAACCTTAGGAAACCTGCCTACGATCCTAAAAAAAAACAATTACGATTATACAGCTGCCTTCAGTTGGCCGAAAACATTCTGTTGATTGGAAGAAAAAAATAATTATCGAAAAAGAAAAGAGAAAGGATAATAAATAAATAATAAAATAAAATAAATAAATATAATAAAAATAAACAAATAAGTTAAAATAAAATAAATAAACAAAGCTGCTTTTTGTTGATTAATCTTTAGCAAATAAGTGTAATTATTATTTACTGTGCCCTTTCAACACTCAACCATTTGAACTATTTTTATATCTTCTCAATGATGTAAACAACTAAGATAATACCCGTTTTTACTGAAAACATCGTTATTTTTTATTGTTCATATAAAAAAAAAAAAAAAAAAAAAAATAGTTCCCTAAAAAAAAACTTTTTTTTTTTCAAAGGGACTTTTATTAGCTTTTTTTTATGTATACGACAAAAATGCAAAATTATTATCATTAATTATACATTTTCCGAAATATTATTTCTTTTTTTCAATTCCTTCTATTAGCTCCCACTCTCCCTCTATATATCTTGTTCAAATATTTAATCGTTAATAAAATACTTTTAATTCATCCACTCAAGTTCAAATACATTTTTTTGAACTTGTAGTGGATGACACTGGATGTTAATACAGTGTTTTCAAATATTAATTCAGTAGTTAAATTTAATTAATTAATTTTAGCTTTTTTTAGATTTAAGTTGCATGTATCTACCAATAGATAGCGCCAGATAAACTTTAAAAAACAAATGAAAATTATTTATAAAGGACTTTCTGCAATATAGTGAAAAAAACGTAGGAATTGACTTAAATTTTTTTTTTTTTTTTTTTTTTTTTTTTTTAGATTACTTGTTTTTAGGTTTACAACAAAAAATGCAAAATTATTGTCACTAATTATACATTTTCCGAAATATATTCATTTTCAGATATATAAACAACGCTAACTACTGCGTAATAAAAATGAAGCTCAATTTACTTTTTTTTTTTGTGTTCAGGAGAATCAAATGAAATCGATTTTCTCCAGCTGAGAAGTTTAAATTTGTCCTTCGGATTTTAATTTCCGGACATTCTAGGGTTGATTGTCGGGGGAATAGCACTGGACAGTGTGAATAAATGAGCGGTCAGCATTGAAATGACGACCCAAACGGAATGAAATCCGCGAGGGACCAGAAACTCTTATTGTTTGCGAGGATTAGATTGATCAATAAAAAGAAATCTTTGAAATTCAATTTGTTGAACTTAAAAATTACAGTTTATTTTTAAATATCTCAACAGTGATTGTCAATGAGATTTTTAAATCTCTAGTTTAATCTAGAAATCTCTATCTAGAAAAAAAAAAATTTCTTTATTTTGCTTATTACATTTCATTTATTCATACTTCATACAGCCAAAAGGGTATATATATAATAATAAAAATAATAATAATAATAAAAGGGTATATATATAATAATAATAATAAAAAGTTAGATAATAATAATAATATTGAGACTATGTATGTTATATATTATATATATTGTAACGTGTGGTTGGGATACTTGAGGCGCAAGCTGAAAACTCTCAGTTTTACGTACACACGTACAAACACCACACACATACAATAAGATACATATAATATTTAACACATAATTATAGATTCGCAGTAGGATTCCATTTCTAAGCCGAAAACCCGATACTCAGGTACGCACAAGGTGAGTGAAAGATACTTCTCCTCCGGGTGAGTGTCTGTAGGCCAACTACTACGCAGGGTTTCGTTAAATATATTTCCTCTCGGGATGAGAGACTGTAAACTAAACATTTCTCAACAGAAGCTCCTGATGCGCCGTACTTCCTCTCGGGCGAGAGTCTCGGGCACTACTGACCATTTATCTTGGGCGCTTTAGGGAGGAGGGCGGGTGCTCTTGCCAGTGCGTAGAAGGAACAATATAATATATATATATATATATATATATATGTGTGTGTGTGTGTGTGTGTGTGTATGTGTGGGTGTGTATTCAATGTTTCGATGCGCGTTATGTTCTATTAATGTATACCACGAACGGCACACTGGTTGGTAATGAATGTTGCCTTCTGGGAGTACTTTTAGGGAGCACTTTTAGGTCAAGTGTCCTATATTTTCCTGTTGTGCGGGAGAGAAAAGGAAAACTTCCAGCAGTCATCCTGATTATCGACACGAAATGATAGTCCGGCTGACTGATGAGAGAGTACCACGTCACAATCGCTATTGAGGTGCACGTCGTCATTATCGCTGCATATATATGCACGTCGTCACAATCGCTATTGAGGCTCCTCATTACTGAATGAAGTGACTACAGTAAGGATGGGCAAATTTTTTTCGGTTGCGGGTCAAAAAATTGAAAAAAAAAAAAAAAAAAAAAATCTGTTCGGGCCAAGATAAATTTTTCTAAAATTTTAAAAACAATATACAAGTATTACAATTTAAATATGTTAATGAGATGAAGGAAATTGCTTCATTTTTAAAAGTTCCTTATATTGAGGTTCGAAGCGAGATGTACTGATTCTAAGGAACGATGTTAAATGTTCATCTGTCAGTCTACTTCTGAAATAATTCTTTCTAAGGTTCATAGTTGAAAACATAAAGAGATAAAAAGATCATCAGTCCTTTGATAAAAAGGAAGAAAAAAAAAAATATTTATTCAATGTAGGAAAGGAGATGGATATATAATATATGTATTTCTTTTAATTTGCCTCGGACCGGCAAATTAAAATTCTATCCGCGGGCCGGATAGAATCTTCCGGCGGGCCGTAGTTTGCCCATCCCTGGACTACACCCATGCCGCCAGCAGGTTCGAATATCAGTCCTCCTGTATGCTAGCTGTCCACGAGTCAGGCATTGAAAGACTTTATAATAAATATTTTACCAACAGATTCAACTGAACGTGCAAATAATTACCAGTGTTCTTAGTGGTGCTTATTCTAAAATAACATTCTGAAATCTGCGTTTAAATAATGCATCGATAAAAATTGTTTAAATAGGCTTGATTTTATCTAAAAAACATAATTATTTTAGTAGTTATTATTTTATAATTATTTTGAGGCGATAAAAAAAAAAAAAGCCCAACTACTTGGAATATGTTCTTGGGAGACCGAGAGTGATTAGTGTTACTAATTCTAAAATAACGTTTAGAAATGTATGTTTAAGTAACGATTTGATAAAAAATTGATTAAATGGACTTGATTTTATCTAAAAAAAAATATCATAATTATTTTATTAGCTATTATTTTGTAATTTGTCCCCTCCACATATTATCTCACTCGTCATCGAGTCCCCTTGGTTATGAAAGTTCCGATGAGGTATTTGAATCTGAGTGTACCTTCAAACTAGTTGCACATGTTATCCATTGGACCATGAACCGGTGTTACATTTATTTTTACAATTTTTTTTAATTTTTCCCGAAAATGTCTAAAAATCAGTATTTCAGCTTGAAATTATAATTATACAAGTGACAAATCTTACAAAATAAATTTAGCAGTGAAAATTTATTTTCATAGATATGTCTTCAGAAACAATTATCAATCTGTGTTGGTAAATTCCCAAGCTTATTGATGCTTGCTTACATATGTGAATATATATACGTATATATATACATTGTATATCAGATCCTAGAGCTCCTTTCTACGCATATTTTCGACACATAATTTTTTTTTTTTCGTTCAATGACATGGAAGTTAATGGGGAACTAGTAGGTAGTGTTTTAAAATGCTTGATCCTAGCCAAAATGTTTAGCTTGGGAAATGTAGTATAAATTAGCAATTTCGTAACTTGGCAGTATAAATTTTTGTAAAAATTTCCAAAAATGAGAATTACTAAAATGATTTTTTTTTTTTTTTTTGTTTTTGCAGAATGTAAAAGTACTTGTGCGATATTATTTTGAAATTTTTTTTTTTAAAGTTCTAGCATTTCTGGATGATGTTGAATATTATAATAATGCACTTTCTTTAATGATATTCAAGAGCTGCAGATTATAAAAACCAAATGAAAATTTTTAAATAGGTTTTACATTTTGAACAAAAACTAAACCAAATGTTTAAAAATTGTTAAATTAATATTATACAAATGAATTTAATTACATTTATTTATTTATTTTTGATTATTTCTTTTCTTCATAGTAATTCATAATATACATTTTTTTTAAATCATTAATAGTATTTTTTCTTCTGTTTTTTAGAACTAAACCTCCTTGGTCTTCACGAGTCCTTTGTTAGAAATAGACATGAAAACATCATGTAATCGTCAGAAATTTTTTACTTTAAAGTTCTAGTGTTTCTGGATGATGTTGAATATTAAAGAAATGCATTTTCTTTAACGATATTTAAGATCTGCAGATTATGAAAGCCAAATGAAAATTTTGTTTACATTTTGAACAAAAAACTAAACCAAATGTTTAAAAAATTGTTAAAATAAAAATATACGAATGAATTTAATTACACTTATTTATTTATTTTTGATTACTTATTTTCTTCATAGCAATTCATATTATACATTTTTTTTTTTTTATAATTAATAGTTTTTTTTTTTTTTTTTAAAAGAACTGAATCCCCTCTGCTGTCCAATATTCACAAGTCCTTGTTTCAAATAGACTTGAAAACATCATGTAGTCATCAGAAATTTTGTCACGTGAGAGACTGATCTTGAACTAATGAAGGACTTCCATAAAGAGGCCTGTTAGAAGACACGCGAATGGAGCCTAAAAGCGTTTCAGCTGAGTCTCAAGGAACGGCGACGCTAAAAAGCAACGCAAATTCGCTGTCAGATATGCCAGTGGATGAAACAGTGGAACAGCTGCGATATGTAAAATCTCTGACGACTTCTGAACCCAATTGCATTTCCTCCTTTTCGGTGTTCAAACCGTCGGAAAAGAATCTTTCAGGCTTCAAGGTTTTCCGGCCGCAGTTATATTCTAGGCCTTTGGCGACTAATAAAAGGAAATGGGATAACATAAGAATAAGCAATAATATATTATTTTTATTATATATAATAAAAATAATAAATATATATTATATATACTGGGTGTTTTATATATATACACACAGTATACATATAAAAATAATATATATATATATACTTTTACACAGTAAAACCTTACTAATTCATTCATAAAAATAATAAATTATTGCTTATTTGTTATTATTTATTATCATTATTCTTATTTATTATTACTTATTATATATAAATAAATACAACTGAATTGATTAGGGGGCAATCTGATATTGAAAACTACTTTTCATTAAATTCAAATAACTTAATGACTTTTATTTTGTTTAACTATGATATGTTCATTATATCTGCTTCTACAAAGGGAAATTATCAACATAACCTTTCGTGATTTTATTT
Organism: Caerostris extrusa; assembly: GCA_021605095.1. Taxonomy (NCBI): domain Eukaryota; kingdom Metazoa; phylum Arthropoda; class Arachnida; order Araneae; family Araneidae; genus Caerostris; species Caerostris extrusa. The sequence goes on along the minus strand of BPLR01009797.1, from coordinate 62,394 downwards.
GCAATGAATTTCAAATCAATTGACAAATCATCCAAATTTTACTTTCGATTATATCTTCTGGAAGGAAGAAATATTGGAATTACTTTTAATGAAGAGACATTAAATATTCGTAATACTACATTAATCAAAAGTATTTTATTACTTTTGAAAATAAATTGAGTTTTCAATTAATGAAATAATTGAATTAAAATGTTTATTACTGATGATAAACATGGTATTTAAATTTGTGTTGCTGACAAAGAATATCGGTATTCTCATTTACCAGATGTGGTATATAATTTATTATTTAACCACTAACCACATTATTAAAATTAAGGTATTCCTTAAATTTCTATTTATTAGTTAACTTTACACTCCCATAGTTTTCAGATGAATCTCATGGGATTCCATGAATTAAATTAATTTTTTTTTTTGTAAATTTTAAGATTCTATACATTCTGAAACAAGTATAATTGAAATCTATTTTAAGCATTTCGTTTCTTTTCTTTTTTCCCCCCGTTCTTTCTTTTTTCAATTCCTTCTATTAGCTCACACTCTCCCTATATATATCTTGTTCAAATTTTTAATCGTCCATAAAATACTTTTATTCATCCACTCAAGTTCAAATACATTTTTTTGAACTTGTAGTGGATGACACTTGATGTTAATACAGTTTTTTCAAATATTAATTCAGTAATTAAATTTAATTAATTAATTTTTTTTTTTTTTTTAGATTTAAGTTGCATATATCTACCAATAGATGGCGCCAGATAAACTTTAAAAAAAATGAATGAAAATTATTTATAAAGGACTTTCTGCAATATAGTGAAAAAAAGAAGGAATTGACTTTAAAATTTTTTTTTTTATATATATTACTTGTTTCTTTATTGCTTTTGTCATCAATAGCCTGACCTCATTTACTAGTTATTATTTACTTTTGCTACTTACTTTACTAATTACTACTAGTAAGTAAATTACTTAGTTACTAGTAGCAGGGCCGGATTTTCCTGTAGGCTAACTAGGCTTCAGCCTAGGGCCTCAAGATCAATAGAGGCCTCTTATTATCCGTCCCACATTTTTATAAAGATTAGTACCAATCACAACATGTTTCATCTAACATATTGATATATATCACAGTAATGATGTATTTTGTTATCTCTTATTTAATTTACTAACTTAAAAATGGGAGGTAAGTGGAATAGCCTATGGCTTCTTTTCATCTAAATCCGGCCCTGACTAATAGTAACTAGTACTTACTTTACTAGTTATTCCTAGTTACTTTTTTATGGGCAATTGACAAAATAAAATAAATATTGTACAAAAACTCATTAATAAATTTGTAAAAAGATTTTTGTGTCGGAAATAATTGATATAGTTTTCGTTAAAAACCTGTTACAAATGAACATGCAAATCCTTCGGCGGTAAAAAAAAAAAAAAAGGAAAAAAAAAATTCTAGAAGTTTAAGAAATTTTATTATCTCAATTTCCCTGCGTTTGCATTTATTATTTTTTAATTAAATCGATTTTATTCAAAAAACGAAAAGTTAAAATTATTTAATCTGAAACAGAATAACAATTAAAAAAAAAAAAATGATTAATGTAACTTCTTTAAAAGTTTTCTTTCAAATAGCAAAAATGATGTCTTTAATTAAATTTTATTTATAACATGAGAATACTGACTTTACTTCTTTACAAATTGCTAAGGATCTTGGAATTCATTTTGTTTATTTATATTTTATAATAATCTAGAATTGAAAGATATTTTTTTTTGTTAATCCTAAAAAATTCACAACATATTACAGCTTATAATTTGCTGATAATCAGTAATAATATAATTTTTCCAATGAATTTTTGAGATACAGCATGAAGAGTAAAATTTATACAGAATTAAAAGTCATTAATTACACAGCCACATTAATTATGCAATTTAATATTAATTCTGGTGTGGAGGTTAGGAGGCATTAAGTCACGATGAAACTCCGTAATCTGTACTCCAGCACAGAATTTAAAATAATTAAAAAGTGTGTTTAAACATAACTCCTGCTGCCATCTATATTTATGTTTGAAAGTTATTTTCTAATTTTTTTTCTCGAAATTTTCGTGCATTTTAAAATAGCAACACTTTATTACTGAAATTCATATTACTGCATTTTTCTATTGAAACATGATGAAATACTTATAAGAAGAAGAATATTTATGAAGAAGCATTAATAAAAAACATTTAAAAATAGAAACAGTAAGAACATATAGAATATAATAAGAAGATATAGAATATTAGAATGAATTAATTCTTTTAATTATTTATTGGAATAATTTAAGTGTTGCTTAAGGGAAAATAAATCACAATAAAATTAGAATATTTCAGACAATTAAATTTTTTTTTCCTAAGAAAATTTTACTAGTACAACATTTACGCGATAGATGGCGCCACAACAAATATATTAGCACAAAATTTGAGCATTTCAATATATTCTTAATTCACTTACCCATTAGTTCTCTCATTCTTTATTATTGAGCTTCCTAAATAAAGTAAAGCTATGTTACTCTTTTTTTTTATCAAACGTCAACTTTACGTAGATAATTAATAAAGTAATAAACGCATCACCTCTTTTCTAAATTCAGTATTAAAACATTCAAAATAGTAATCAGCTAAACAATTATTTAATAAATAATCAGAAATTTATTTTTAATGAAAATCATATATTATAAATTATTGATTTACGATAGGCCAATATAAAAATATACTCGCATATAAATACTTTGCTGTAAAAGAATTCAGGAATTTAAATTTTGTAGGCTTAAAAGCAGAAATTTCTTACTAGTCTAAGAATAATTAGCAGTCATTTTAAAATTCATAATAATCATTAACATTTTAATTCATTCAAAAATATTTATTATTCATTTTTATGTAATTAATGTGCTTTATTTTTTATTCATAAAAAAATATGTCACTCATGCCTTACAATTCCTCCAAGTCCTCTTTGGTGGTCGTATCTCACACTAAACGAGTTTTGTAAACAAAGCGGGGAGGACTTCATCTGTTTTTTATTTAATATCATTCTAGAGAAGGCCTTAAAGAACAAGGCCTGCCACACATGTCTTCTTATATTTAAGGAATTTTTCCTGCATTTCTTGTATTCAAAGCTAAAAAAATTGAATTTGTCAAAGTAAAACAAAATATGTGGGGGCATTAAGGATAAAAATTCTTTATCTTTTACAATTAGCACTACAAAAATTGAAGTTGTGTCTAGTTTTACCTATATAGGTACAAAACAAATTATTTAAATGATTTATGACCTGGAATAAATAAAAGGATAGTTATTGCTTCATGTACTTTTCCCGGATTGTGTTGGGATTCCTTAAACACTAACCATTTATATATCAATACATGGTTAGTGATTGAGGAATATATACGTTTGAGAAATTTATACATGGTTACAACAATTATATATGTTATGCATTGATGTATACATCAATACATATAAAATTATGTATACAATACAATGATTAGGTCTGTCTAACTTATTCTTCTGAAAATTTCCAAAGACTCAGAGACGAATTTAAAGATGAATTAATGGAAATTTTTTGAAGAAAGGCTTGGAGTAGTTGGGAGGAATTAACATCAAGGCGTATGGAAAAGTAGATAGACAACTCCTTTAAGATATACCTAGGTGTATTTAATTCATAAAATTATAATTAATGGAATAGATTGGTCATGTCACCTGTATACCAAAAGAGCGAGTCCCCCAAAAAGTCTTTCAAGCTAAACTGCTGACTACTCTTCTTAGAGAAGAGCCTAAACTAAGATGATTTGACTGTGTAGTTAGTGAATTTGCCATTATTAGTTGAAAGTATATATGGAATAATCTGATTGATAAGGTTTGTATCCATATAGGTTTGTTGTGTAAGGGAGTATGAATTAAGTTAAGTGAATGAATTAAGAACTGCTAAATTAAAAATCAGAATAATCAAATTGATTAATTCTCATGAGTTATTTTCTCGAGCTAAGAAATCTAATTGCAACTATTAAAAGACTTTATTTATGACAAAAAATTCGATCAATTTGTTAAACGTATTGGTTTTTAGAGGTCAAATATTCATCAAAAGATAATTGTATAGTTTAAGAAATTTTCTGAAAATTGTTTTTCCCTTTCCAGCACTGAAAATAAATGAATTTATGATAGCTTTTTTATTAAAAAAATAAGAAAATAAATTTCTTTCATACAAATATTTAATTTAATATAAGTTTTGTTGAGAAAAGAAATTTCTATATATGTCTATATATAAGTTGAAAAAAAAAAAAAAAAAAGATTAGAGAAATCATTTTAAAAAGCAGTGAAAAATAAATCTATTGAAATCTAGGAATTATATTATAAATTACATATATGTAAATGGAAAATTTAAATTCATCATTATGACAAATGAAATATTAAATTTTTGCTTTTAATTTATACATCGCTAACTTTTTGTTCAACACAAATGCTTTCAATTTTCTTTTATTAAAAGGAAACTAAATTTAAAAACAAACAAATAAAATAATAACAAAGTTAAATAATGTATTTATGTTGAATTCATTATAGATTGAAACTATTAACATAATAATGAAAAAAACTTCTTTATATCATGACGTTTTATATACTTTCATTAACCACTTTTTAGTGTTTTGTAGAGATAATATTATTTTCTTTTTTTTATATATATATTTTTTTTTGTAATTTATTCATTTTTATATTAGGTGAATAGATAGACATAGATATAATTTTTACAGAAATATAATTAAATAATTTAGATTCTTTTGTTGAATTTGTGGTGTTTAAATATATTATGTATAAATTCTCCCTGCTGGTTTAAAAATATGTTAACAAATGCCTTATTTAGATTAATGAAATAATATTTACATTATATCTTCACTTTTTAAAATAAATACATGAAAATTAACATTTTTTAAAAAGTATATGCTATTGAATTCATAAATATACGGAAGATTTGTTTTTTTTTCACTAACATCATATTAGCTATTATTACTGGTGATTAACAAATCTTCCTGAGGAAGAAATTGTCATATGGTACAGTTGAAAAAAAAAAAGTAGCATAAATTGTGAAGGTTACATTCAGAAAATTATAAAAACATTAATAAAATTCAAAATGTTTGAATACTAATTTTTTTTTAAGAACAGAAATCACAAATTCGTAAAGTTTTTAGTTCTAGCAAATTATAAATATCTAATATATCAAAAATAAAAAAATATCGCTGAAAAACAAATTATTTATGTAATGAAGGAAAATACATACTTTTACAATTTTAAAAATACATAATTTTAAATAGAATTGATATTAAATATTTAGAATTTTAAAACATAAATACAAATATTATTATAAAAATTTAATGAAAAATATGATGCATAACAGCTTTTAATTCATATAATTCATGACAGAAATTATACATATCAAGCTGCCATCGCATGATGTTATCACGTATTTTTAAATAAGAGTTAGCTTCTTATTAGTCAATAGATGGCAGCACTTGTTTAAAGCAAAACAATTTCTGAAGTTGTATGGTGTTTGAGGCCTTTTAGAGTTAAAAACACAATTTAAGAAATGTAAGATTAATCAATAAACATGGTTTTTGTGACTGCAGATGAAAAATATAAGAAATACGGAACTTTTATTTTTCAAGTAAAGGGTAGTTTACTATAAAATTCATAATTTATTTTATGATAATTCGTTATGCTGTTATTTTAACATTGTAATCAGGATATATAAAATATTAAGTCATTTTTATTTTTTTATTTAAGCAGCGCAAAATATTAGGATTACTTTTTGAAATATTTTCGATGATGTTTCCGTTTCATTCAAATACTGCATTTCATTTCAATGCCATTTTATAGTAATAACGGGGAAGGGGTGTTAAGATTAGTAAAAATATTCATAAGTAAGTTAAGATTAGTAAAATAAAGTTTGTGTGATTAGAAAAATAGTATTTTATCCTCTTAAAATAAAAATATAATTTATAGTAAGACTAAAATTAACGTATGTTGCTTACCTATGTAATTAATTCAACGAAAATTTTTCTCATATATCTTTTTACCCCTTATTATTAAAAAGTTTTGATCATATTTTCAAAGACCTCCTTTCGTAATAAAAATATTTCAATATATATAAATATTTTCAATAATCGGAATATTTCAGAAATATTCCGATTTAGTTATTTACGAAATTAACATAAGAAAATCATCTAAATAAATTTAATGCATAAATGACTGTCCTCAAAAACGCAAATGCTATTAATTTTTTATGATAAATTTTCAAATCTCTTCATTCCTATAGTATAGAAGAAATTTCCCTTATTACGTGAAATCATATATTTGGTCTCATATGATAATTTTTTATAATCATTAATCTTAGTCATCAAAATCAGTACCAATCAAAAAATATTATGAGCTATGTTTTTATTCCACCAAAGAATAGTTACATGTAGAAAAATGTATCTGTACACAAAATAGCCTTAAATACACGTTATACACATCTATCGGAAAATGTCCCGTATTTTGTACTGTCGTTGCCATTTTGTAACAGTTTGAAACTAGCTTAAAAATAAATAAATATATATATGTATATTTTATTTTCACTTTTGTTTCCTTAATTAGGGCAAAAATTTAATTTTATTCATTTCCTTCAAGCGGAAATGGTGTTGAGTCTTAAGAGTGACATCTTATTAAATCTTTTCTTAAACTAAATGAATAACTTACACCTAAAATTCAGTAAATATAACAAAACAGTGTAAATTTCCTTTCAGAAATTTTTTATAGTGATGTGCAATTAAAAAATACCACAGCGGTGTGCTTCTTACTTAAAGAGAGATTTAAAATTTCCTCGTAGAAGATCTATATTTTTAAAAATTGTTTCCTTAATTAGCCTCTATAAGGGCAAAAATTAAATTTCATTCATTTCTTTCTAGTGGAAATGGGCTTGACCTACAAGAGGGACAGCTTTTTAATTCTTTTTAAAACTAAATGAATTATCTAAATCTAAAATTCTAAAACTCAATAAATATAACGAACAGGGAACATTCCCCTTTATAAAAATTCAGAAATTATTTTAAAGAGATGTGCAATTAAAGATTCCACAACGGTGCTTCTTACTTAAAGAGATCTAAATGATTCATTTTCCTCCCTTTAGTTCTTTTTTTTTCCAAAATGAAAATAATATTTTTCAGAGTACAACAAATCACGAGGAGCATGAGACTATATTTATGCAAGCATACCCATCCATGGTGGCAAGCCCTATCATCTTCTTAATGCCCCCGGTGCACTCCTGACAAACCTCGGCGTCACACAACACCTGCAATTTGGGTCCCGACAACAGCCTGGCCCGTGTGCGATTGGACGCTAAAGAGCCGCCAGTAACACAAACCTCGAATCCCGGAGCAGTCCAGGGGAGCGATCCCCTAACGAGGCTTCGTTAGGCAAGAGGTCGCTTGAAGGCAACTCTCTCATTAGGAAGACAAGCGTAACCTGATACCTGCCGCTGCCAAGGCCCATTATCTTGGCCCCAGGGTTGCCGAAAAGATCAGTGTCACCAAAAATCCGCTCCCGGTTTTTTATTTTATTTATATATATTTTTTTTTATTTGAAGCATGCCCTAATTTTTTTTTTTTGTCATCCGCAGTTTGTATTCTGATAAATATGAAATGCCAATTGGGGAATTGTGATATGGCGGCAATAGTAAAATTTGAAACAAGACTGTAGATTTTTCTCGAATATTTGTTTTTTATTTATCATCAATAAAATAAAAATATTATTTTGTTGTTGAACATCCATTGGTCTCGTATCCCACTAATGTATCCCCCAATGACGATTCATTAATGTGTTGTGAGAGGGGAGAACATTGTCTTCCAGAAGCATATTCTGATATGGCGGAATATTAAAATTTGAATCAAGACTATAGATTTTTCAGGAGTATATGTTTTCATTTATTATCAATAAAAATAACAATAATATTTTTTGTTGAAAACCCATTTGTCTCGTATTCAACTAATGTATTCCTCAATGACAGCCCACTAATGTGTTGTGAGAGGAGAACATTGTCTTCCGGAAGGATATTCTGATATGGTGGAATAGTAAAAATTGAAACAATACTGTAGATTTTTTCAGGAGTACATGTTTTCTATTTATCATCAATAAAATAACAATAATATTTTTTGTTGAGCATCCTAGGTCTCGTATTTCACTAATGTATCGCACAAACAGCCCGCCAATGTTATGAGGGGATAACATTATCTTCCGGGAGGACTGTTTGTAACAACTGCCCCGAATTTCTTGTCATATGGGAGAAAACTTGGATAGTCCCCCATCAAGCAGCATGCCTATTGATGAGCTACGATTTATAAACACTGTTACAATCATAATTGCGTCTCTTCGTTTCTTAACGTATTGATAGTAACCGATGCCACCAGCAGATTGCAGCTTGAGACCTCTTGCAAGCTAGATGCATCCATTGAGCTACGAGTACACGGGCAAAAATATTACTATTTGTTATTTATCGTGAGCTTTTCCTTCTTAATCTTTTAATTTTAAGATCATTAATTTATATTGTAATAACATTATTATTACATTAATATCCCATAAACGCCCGAATCGGGATTATTAGAGTATAGAGGTCTCAACGTTCGAATCAATGATGTCGTGGTTGATGTTACTGTTTTCAGAAACGGAGAGTCTCAACAATATGTATAAAGAGTCGCACATCGACTGTCAGGTGTCTGGTGAGAATTTTCACTTTTCTTCCGCACAACACTAAAACGTAGGGCACTTACCCTTAAAATATGAAATATATAAAGAAAATGTTGAACATATAAAGGATCCGAAGACGATGTCATCTGTAGGTTGTTCGTGGCATACATTAGTTTGAACTCGAAGCCTACGAATGTTTAACAAATATATATATATATATATATATATATTTATATTATTGACAGTAAATATGAGGACTTTATTGATTTCTATTTGCAAAATAAATGTTACGAAAAGTTTGGAAAAATGCTTTTTTTTTTTATTTTATAAAATAGTTGATCACTAAGTAATAATTTAATTTTTAAATCACAATAATTTATTCATCATTGTAATGTAATTTCGAATGCAACTATATTTGAGGAAATAAATGGATTTAAACATATAAGCATTGTGTATTTGAGTAAAAATGTGTATGTATAAGAAATGCTGAAAAATTTATAAAAAGTATGTGTTTTCTATCTTATTAAAAATTTTCTAGATAATATAATATATACAGTTTTTAAAGAATCCTTAAATTTTAATAGTTTAAGATTTATTACAAATTAAATTCATTAAATATGTTACATTGACATCTCACATAATATAAAAAAATAATATTAAGCTATTTAAATAGACCGTTTAATTAAAAAGCAATTTTCACATAATAAATAAAATACAAATTATTTAATAATTTGATGATAAAAAATCAATCAATAATTTCAATTTAAAATCAATTAAAAAATTATAAATTTTAATCAATAATTAATAATTTATCAATTCCAATCAATTATCAATAATTTCTCAATTTTAATCAATAATCAATAATTTATCAATTTTTAAATAATTCTCCAGCACCAAATTTAATGTCGCCAAAAACGGCAGAAACGAGCCAAATGTGGTGATTTTTTTTTTTCTCCGCTGAACGTCCTTAAACAATGCGTACATTTTTAAAAGATTGGCTGAAGCGAATATACATTATTATCCGTCGTCTTCCGAGTAACTGAACACCTAACGTCATCAACCTTTTATTTAATCCATGCCCATTAAAAGGCTGAGTAGCGAGCCAGAAGTCAAAAGCTCGCCGCAAATATAACAAATAAGAAAATGAGAACAAACAAATAACTCCAAAAAAATAACCTGGGCAACAATTTATTACCAAGGTAGAAAAAAAAAAAAAAAAAACGACGGAGAGGAAAGATCTGGAAATTTTAATGATGTTGAAATTTGATATACGCTTAACAAAATATCTCAGAATAATGGCGAATTACGTCTTACTCGCAAATGCGGTACATTTTTGATATTTTTTCGTGCTCTTTTATTTTTAAAACGGTTGTTATTTGAAAATGAAGCTTTTGAAAATTTTTTTTCTTTGCCTTTTTTTTTTTTTATATATATATTCCTCGTTACCATTTATAGTGTTATGAGATTGCAGTTGTGTATATATGTATTTGTTTTTTGTTTTTTTTCTGTTGCAGTTATTGTTAAGTTTGGGAAAAGTTTAGATGCTGATATAAAATGGTTTCATGTATCGTGTTTCTAGAAAGGTGAAAGGGAATTTTCTCCCCATATTTTCTCCCCTTTTTAGAAAGTGGTTGAAATCAGACTTCTCAGTTTGTTATTAATGTTTTGTATGATTTTTCCAGTATTTCATTTTATTTATTTATTTATTTTTTTATCTTGAAAAAGAAATACGCAAATTTTCGTTTCTTTTTTCATCGTTTGTCTTTTATTGTTTTTTTTTAACTACTAAATTTTTGTTTTTTTGCATTTTTTATTTATTTGTTTATTTGTAAATTCAAAAGTGAATGCATTGTATTGAAAAATTTAAGTAATCATATTTTGTAAGAAATAAATTTTTATTTGTTTATCCTATTATTATTTATTTTTAAATTTTTGGGCACGATGAATGCATATTTCAATTTATTTTTGTGTTTTGCTCAGTAGAATTTTATGGAATTATCGTTGACTGCTTTTATAGTTTATTTAATGTCCATAATAATTTTATGTAGGAAAATTCAGTCATTAGTAAAAAATTTCAGGTTTTTTTCCTATACAGGTAAAAATAATGGCAATACAGGAAATAAAACAAATAATTAATGAATTTTACCTTCACGTATGCATTTTTATTTAAATATTAAACCAATATCAATATTATTTCAATATTAATGCTATTATAAATTTTTTATGATTATAATGTGATGAAATTTATGATGCAGAAAAATTGTTTATTTAATTCATCATAATTGTCATAAGTTGAACTATTTTATAAAAATATAATTAACAGAATCGTTTACATATATATGGGTTTTATATTTATTTAATATTTTAAACATTTTATGTTTATTTAATATTTTAAACATTTTATATTTATTTAATATTTTAAATATTTTATGTTTATATTTAACACATTTAGCATTTCAATATTTTATGAGTAGATTTGACGAAAACTAACTTCCAGACACTGCAGCTCATGGTGGACCAAGGCCTTCCGCCTGCTGGCAAATTTTTGAGACATGAGATGTTTTCTTTTTTACAAGGTAGGGTTGTCAACCCTACACCCGACGTTCTGCAGTAATATTGGACCGCGAGCTATGGTTTAAAGGGGATTCTGAACTACTACAAAAATTCATGGCTCTGTTGGGACTCGAGCCCGAAACGCCAGACCTCTAGTCACTCGGCCCTCAGGCTTTATTTATATTTGACAAATTTAAATATTTTAAAAATTGTACACATTATTCTTGTTCATATTGGAACATGGATAGTACCATATTGGATGGAATCCAGTAATATTAGAGCTTCAAATATTATCAAATATTAGAAAAGTATTATAATCAATAATTTTTCATTTGCTACAAAGTAATAAAATTGATTTTTTGAGTTTCCAAGCTCAGTAAATATAATTTACTGGGTAAGTGTGGGAAAAATATCGTTAAAGTACTCAAAATATGAGAGTTCAGAAAAATCCAAGAGAATAAAAAAATTAAGTTCACAAAAATTAATAATTTTATAATTGCAAAAATTACATTTAATATTATTATTTAAAAGTATTTAAAAATAAAGGCACAGATAAAAAAAAAAAAAAAAAAACCTCAAACTTCATTAATATTATATAAAAATCAAGAAAAATTATCGGAAAATAAATGTAGTTAAATAATAAATAAATTAATTATTTCGGCAGTTGACAATGAATATGTATTGACAAAATTTTGTTATGCAATATATGGAATTTGGTTGCATGCATCGAAAACATATCCTGGTTAATGTATGATCTTCACTGTGAAAAGAAAGATTATCTGCAAATAAATAATCCTTCAAGATTTATCTATTACTAGCAACCAAATAATCGTTCAAAATTTTTCCATAACATACAACCAAATAATCATTCAGCAATTATCTATTATTTTCAAAAATAATCAATAAGTATTGTAAACAAGCAAAAAATTATTCGAGATTCACCTATTATCTGCAACCAAATAATAATTCAATATTTAACTATTAACCGCAACAAAAAAAAAATCATTCGATATTCACCTATTATCTACAATCAAATAATTATTCGAGATTTATGTTTTATATGCAACCAAAAATATTTCAGATTAAACTTTTAAGTATAACTAAATAATAATTCGAAATTTAACTATTATCTGCAAGAAAAAAAAAAAAAAAATCATTCGAAATTCACCTATTATCTACAACCAATAATCATTCAAGACTTATATATTATCTGCAATCAAACAATCATTCGAGATTAACCTATTATCTGCAATCAAAGAATAGTTTAAGATTTATGTATTATGTGCAATAAAAAATCTTTCCACAATAATCTATTATCTGCAACCAAATAATAATTCGAAATTTAACTATATGCAATAACAACAACAAAAAAAAAAATCATTCGAGATTCATCTATTATCTGCCACCAAAAATCATTCGAGATTCACCTATTATCTGCAACCAACGAATCATTCGAGATTGAAGAGTGACAAAATCTCTGAATGCTTTTTGATGGCAGTTGCCTGTTGGTGCGATTTTTTTCCCTTCCCAAAATACGAGCACTAGCAAAATGCGCAGCGCACTTAATCAAAAAAGGACATAATTACGTAATTCATCATTCCGCAAATTAGGAAATGAGAAACCACGGAGTCAGGAAGCAAAATAAAATGAAAGCGGACTTTTATTCCCCCTCTTTATTAACGCCCGTCGCATTTTCCGTCCTTTCGGTTGTAAGTAGAAATGTTTTGTTCCAGAGAACAAGAGATTAACACAGTGTGATGTTTTCATTCATTAATAAAAATATTTGTTTTACGTATGTATATGACAGAACGCTAAATTTCGAGGCATATGAATGAAGGAAGAGAATTAGTTAGTCCCCCCATTTAAGATAGATTTCATAAACTTAAATTGTTTTTGTCGAAAAAAATTTTTTTTTACTAAAAATTAAATAAATACACATATTTTTGTAAATTTTTTTTTTTTTTTTTTTGTATTGAAAATTTAACAGGAAAAAAAAAAAAAAAAGGATTCAGTAAGAAAATAAGTATTCGATAAATGTATTTTTCAATACAGAGGATTATAAAAATAAATTAAAGTGTTTATTTATGGCAAAAAAAAAATGCATTTAAATGTATGAATTTATTAAAAATTGCAAAAATGTATGAATTTCATAAAAATTGCGTTTAAATGTATGAATTTAATAATCATTTCATTTTAATGTCTAAATTTAATAATAATTTTCAAAAAATGTATAAATTTAATAAAAATTGCAAAAATGTATGAATTTAATAAAAATTGCAAAATTGTATTTAAAAATCTTCAGTGATCATACATTAATTTGAGTAATTAATTTAATTTTAAATTTCTATCAGTCATGCGTACTGGTTTCGAAAAAATTTAGGAAAAAAATTAGAAAAAAAAAAGAAAAGAAAAAAATGACATCAAGACATCTATATGCAATATGTCCATCATTATGTATACACTAGGTCTGGACCATATATTTGTGTATATATATATATATATATATATAAAAATAATGTCTATAATTATTAAACCAATTTTATTATTCTTATGTTAACGAAATTCTGATTAAGATAACCATGTTCCAACTTATTTCGACATTTGACAGTGATTTTTAGCTATTCTGACAGTGAAAGTTTGTATTCTTTATTGATATTCTAATTTTTATCTATAAAGTCAGTCAAGAAGATTGTTCGCTTGGCTGGAGCTGGGAACTGGCTAATAACCCAGTCATAAAAATTGCATTTAAATGTATGAATTTAATAGTAATTTCATTTAAATGTATGAATTTAATAAAAATTGCAAAAATGTATGCATTTAAATGTATAAATTTAATAAAAGATTTGTTAGAGATTAATAAAGATTTGTTAGAGATTTAATAAGTCTAATATATGTGTGTGGGCAGGTATCTCTTTGTGTGGACACATTGAACAGTACATTGTACCAAGAAGCATCATTACTGCTCAGTTATATACAGACGACATTATTGATCCAATTATTCATCCTTACACAAGTAGAGTTGATGACTCCATAATTCTATAAGACGATATTGTCAGACCATATAGAGTTCAATTGGTGGATAATTTCCTCCTGTTGTTGTGCATATGAGTAGAGTAGCACGTTCACCGGACTTAAAAAATTTTTGTTCTAAGATTAATAAACTTCGTCATTTTGAACATGAAACGTTGGTGTCATTCCTGTATAAATGTTATTGGTGATTACACTCCATATTGAAGTTGATGACATTTTTGAAATCAGATATACATTTTTTTTTTTGTTTAATTTGTAAATTTTTAAGACAAAAAAAAAAAAAAGCCTATTGTTTTTCTTTTTTGTCTATATTATGAAACGTTATTTAATTAATAGTTTTGCAAAATTTCACTAAATTTCAATGAATATAATTTTTCTAATCTCAATTTTCTTATTTATTATTATTGTAATTTTAAGAAACCAATGTATTTTGAAATCATTTCTGCATGCCCTATTTTTTTGTATTAGAAGAATTGTAAATCATTTTTCGCAGCACCTATGATTTTTTTTTCCAAATTGATAAATCGTCTGAAAACGAATTCATGGTTATATGGATTAAAGATTAATGAACAAACAAGTGAAAAGTAATTTCTATTATAAAATTTACGCACCTTACGCGTAGTCGATTTTCGGTCTAGAAGTGGAGCTTTTCTATGAATCTATAATTCTCTATCCTTAAATATGTTAAATATTGTATGTCTTTATTTGTACTTATGTGATGTTTGTGTGTGCGTAAATAAAACTGCGAATTCTCCAACCTGTGCCTCACGTATATCAACCCAACCATAACTAGTTACAATCTGGCTGCTCAACCTGCTCACTACAATGATAGTCTAGTTGTAAACAACGAACATTTTCGATGGACAATAGTTTTTCTTGTTTGTCAACATTAGAACATGCTACAGAAAGAAGCTTGAATGGTCAAATCTTCATGCATTCTTTTTGTATTTTGGTTTGATTCTAACCAGTTAGTTTTTGAATCCCTTAAAACTTCATCACAATAAAATAATTTATAATATATTAAAGTTCAGTAACAAGTAAAAATCGAAATACTTCCTCATTGGCGCAACAGTCCCATGGTGGACCAAGGTCAATCGAAATTATATCATAAAATACTGAAATCAAAACAAAAGTTTCTTCTATACAATAGTTACAAATTTGCTCTAATTTTTTTAATATCTCCACACAATATTAACTTAATTACTGATTATAAATTCTTCTTTATGTTAATAAAAATAAAACCACTGAGTTCGTTAAAGCTTTATTCGTATTTACTTCTCATAAGAGCTATTCTCAACTTCAATGAAAAATTCATATCTTTTAGAATGTGTCTTTGTGTTTACCACCAACGTCATAATAATGGTGAGTTTTGTGCGAGTTCTTGATTAAATTAATTACAAACTTCCACCTTCGACTCTAGTTCTCCCCATTCTCTTTCGGTCTAAGATGGTTATCAAAATCCAATAAATCCCCAAAACACACGAAGAGGGTCTCCAACCCTTTATCCCTGCCCCCCCCCGAAAAAAATCGACGCATCCCTCATTAATCCAACCCAAATCCCCCCAGTGAGAAAAGGGTTTAAGGGGGCAAAATCAGATCCCAAAGTGTGTTAGCACTGGCAGGAGCAAATTTGGTGCTAATACTGGAGGGGAGATTTCGGCCCAATTAAGTCCCTACTTAAAATACGTGCGGTGCCCGGGCTGTAGTATTTTTCCGGAAAAGACATTTTGCCTGGAAAGGATTTGGGGAGAGCGGATTTACACGGATACTTATTTTCACTTTGCCTCGCTTGAAGTTCTCGTGTTTCTAGGAGGGAGGGTGAAGTAAAATTAGAAAAGGAGAATTTAAATTTATGTGTGAATTTTTAATTAAAATTTCGTTTTGGTAAGTGTAAGCAAATCTTAAAACCCGTTTTTGGTTAATTCTTTTTTTTTAAATCTTTTTTTCATATCTGAACTAAATGTTTTGTTTGTTGAACACTATTTGGCTTCGTGTTCCACTGATGTATGCCACGAACTGCCCATCGACGATTGAGGTTCCGTTTGTAGCTCTACGGTCATTTTGACACGAGGGCTAAACTGACTGGGACCTACAGTCTAACGAGGATTCCGAACGACTAACAAACATCCATTACATCACCAGGATTCGAACCTGAAGTCTATGGTACCAACGGCCAAAGGCACATTAACAATTGACCACCAGGCCGTCTCGACGCTTGAGAAGTGAAGGACTTTTAGGGGCTATCGAATCGAGACGTTTTATGTATATTGCCGCAATCCCCATCGAGTCTATCGTTTCTGAAAGCAATGACTGCAATGCCGCCGTTAGATAAATTGAACCCGAACCCTCATGCATGTTATCTGTGCACGTTACCACTCGGCCACAGGTCGGCCACCTGAGGGATTGCATTTTGTGTTTTCAAAATACGGGAGCCTAGGTCGAAACCGACAAGCCAAAAATTATTAAGTTTATACCGGGAAGGGGTACGATAAATCTAAATGACTGTATTGTCTTTCTTGGATGGAGGGAAATGGAATGTGGCGAGGGGGAGCATAGGGGGGGATGCTTTTTTTTTCATGTTTCAGCTTTTTCATTACAAATATTTTTATTTGCTCCACTCGTTTTAGCAATTAACTTTTTAGGGTTTCTACAATTGGTCCCTAATTGTACCGAATTTTAACTTAAATTCTTTTTTATTTTTAAAATTTTATTCTTATTGTTGTACCTTATTTTTATTTCATTTTAAGTATTTATTTATTTTTATTTTATTTTTCAGAGTATCATTTTGAAACTTTTACAAATCTTATTTTTTACCTTACTAACACTAAAGCTGCCAATTATTAATTGTGATTAAATTTATGAATTAAGATGTGGAGGTTAAGAGGTTTATCCCTATTAGTACTCCGTAATCAATAAACCAGTTGCCAGTTGCGGGAGGGAGAACACCCCAGATGTCGTATTTTAGTGTTCGTTTTAAATTGCGATTCTATAATGTGAGCACAGTATAACAGCCAATAGTGCTGCAACAGGTCTGAGTAACGCTGAGGTTGTTGTTCATAAAACGCTCTAAATGCGGAATTTTCTCAATTACCTAAATTTAAGTCGGTATAAATATCCGAATTCGATTTAAAAATAATTTAAAATATTTTAAGCTTAATACGCTGTCTTTTATTGTACTTATATGAACCTTTATTTTACTTATATCTCTAAAATAGCTGATTAATACCTATTAAATATATATTTTAATTTTAATTTTCCAATAAAGTGATATGATGAAGTTGCCAGGAAGTCATATGCCGTATCATGTTTTTGAATTTATACCATGAAAATGCTGCAGAAGCCACTCAAAAGATTTGTTCTGTGATTTATGAGGGATTCATTATTTATGACGGAAAGTCAAGTTCAACTTTGGTTTAAGAAATTCCAAGAAGGGATTTTAGCCTTGAAGATGAACAAAGAAAGAACCGGCCAATGCAAGTTGATAATGGTGATTTAAAAAGTACTGGTAGAGTAAGAACCCCATGTAAAAAGCTGAAAACTAGCCATTAAACTCTATACTGTTCACAAAAAACGACAGCGGAGCTAAAATGCTAGAAATGCTTCTCGAACTGATATTTGAGTTCCACAAGAATGATCTTAAAGCTCAAAATCATCAGCAATGAGCAAATATTTGCACAGCACAAGAAATGATATTAATTCATTTTTTAAAACGTGTCGTGATTGGAGATGAAAAGTTGATATTTTATGCAAATGTTATTTAAAAATGGTTAAGTACCTCCCCCTCCCCCCCAAAAACCCCTATTCCAAAGCCCTATACCGAAGAAGGTTTCGCTTTGCATTGGATTGGATATAGAAGCGATGGTTTATTTTTGAATTGCTTGACAATAGCCAAACTATCATCTCAGACATTTTCTGTTGACAATTAGAGAATTTAAATCTCGCATTACTCGCCAAATCATATGCGTTACACTATAGACGGGGTGATAATTCTTCAACAAGATAACGCCTGGTCTCTCACCATCCGAAGGACTCAACAGAAGCTCAATAAGTTTGATTCGATTTAACACAACTATAAACAAAGGTCCTTTTGAAAAGCAGAACAAATTTTAATTACAAAAATATGAAAATGTTCACAAATCACTTTTAAACGTAGTCGGACACCTTTAAGAACCTACAAAGCTCTATTACAGCTCTTGAAGATAAAAGAAATGAGAAGCAATAAAAGATATGATTTCTTAAATGTAAAGAAATTCATTTTGTATTTTTTTTAATTCCTGAAAGAATTCCCTTATTTTTATTCTCGCTTTCTTGAATGTAAAGATTACATATTTGTGATCGTCATATAAATAATATGCATAAAACCTGTCGAGATATATTGTTTTTTAATCAAATATAAAAGTTACTGAAAAATAAAACTTTTACAACAAAGAGAACTAACTACACATTGAGAATTCAATAAAAGATTTTTCCATTAATTTACAAATTTATTATATTATTGATTTAAATATTTACAGCTTATTTTTACATAACTTGCTTAAATCATCATAAAAATTCACTTAACAATTGTTAAATTAATATTTTTATGGTGTTTCATGGCTTTTATTTTTTCAAAAGAAAAAAAGGTGATACGACAGGTTTTCAATTTTAGACACATCAGACACACATTTTAAAATAACGAAATGATTAAAATAAGAAATAAACAACAATATACATAACCGAAAAAAAGTATTGACAACTTAAAGAAATGTTGCGATTAATTTGATAAAGCAAAACATTTTTGAATTTTAAGTATTTTCAATTTTAAAATACCGTAAATGCAGTGAACATATGAGTTTAATTATCCTATCAAAATTGACTTAAAAGCATAATATTTTACAGCATTGTTGCTTTATATATCAAACTTAATTTATAGTTAGACGCCATTTTTACCAAAGATTGTTGCTTAATATAAAGCTTTATGTTACTACGCAATGATGACTGCATGCAAATGTAATACATGGTAATGTGCATAAATATATGTATGTGGCAAAGTAATAAAAAAAATAATAGTTTTAATGCGTAACTTCGTAACTATAATTTATATTATTACCAGTTGGTATTTTTTTGAATGAACCTAAGAAATAAGAAAGTGAATAATTAATAATAATAATTCAAATAATAATAGACTTAACCATGAATACTTTATCAGAGATTTAGAAGAACTTTATTGTTCATTCATATTTACAGAATAAGAATGAAAAGACGTTTAAGAAAAAAAAAAAGCATTAAAAGCTTTCTTTCCATTTAACATTTTAGTACATACTTTAAAATGTTACCTTAAGTTCTTATCGCAAAACTCGCCACTTTAATTTTAAAACCACCGAAAATAATTGCGAACATTATTTAGAGCTTTAAAAATAGACTGAATAAAAACATAAAAGGAACAAAAAAAAAAAAAAAAAAAAAAAAATCCAATCGAAAACAAGATTAAAATTCCTACAAGATCGCCTAACACATCAAAGAGTTAATTCTAAATCATAAATAAAATTCCAGTAGCCACGAACTGTAAGCAAAGCTTTTAAGCCACATCAAAAGCATTCGTTCAACCATTACACTTGAACAAACCTCAATAAAGGCGAGGAAAGATTCATAAATCAAAATTAATCTCGCGTTGTCAAAAAAACATAAATAAAATAAAATAAAATCCCTCCGAACTGTGCTCAACAATTACAACAAATAATTTACGATGGTTGTATGTATCGAGATGTGATGGAGTGATTTTCGTCAAATATAAAAGAGAACATTTTTCTTTTTTTTTTTTTCATCTTTCTTTCTCCGGTTGTGCTATCGATTAGCGTCCATTTGTAGAAGCCTTTTCATCTCCCTTTTCGTTTTCTCTCTTTTTTATTTGTTGTTATTTTTTCATTACTCCTACTTTTCTCTTGATTATTTCGATGGCAGGAGAGGGAGAATTGCGTGGCTCAGGCGTTTGCAGTGGAATGACGCCGAGAACTCAATCGTCCTCACAAATGCCACTTGATGCAATGTTCAAACATGGAAATCCCTTGGCGAACAGGGTTGCTGAGTTTAGCGCCAAGGATAACGGATTACACTCTCTGTAACTGTTTGAGAGATGATTTTTATGTCTGAAAAATGAAAGAACCTAGGACAATTCGATACTTTTAAAACATAGCTAAAGAAATTGTTGGATATCTTGAAATGTTAGATGGTGGATCAAAAAGTTTTGGGCTATTTTTAAATTTTTATATGATGTATAAAGATGCAATGAAGCAATGGAATCTAAAAACGAAACTCAATTCAAGTACCCAGAACAATTCAATATTTTTAAAACATAACAAAATAAATTGTTGGTATATCTTGAAATTTTAGATGGTGACTCGAACATTTTTGGGCTATTTTTAAATTTTTGTTTTTGAAGACGCAATGAAGCAGTAATGGTATCTGAAAACGAAACTCAATTCAAGTACCCAGAAAAATTCGATGTTTTTAAAACATAACAAAAGAAATTGTCGGAATATCTTGAAATTTTAGATGGTGGCTCAAAATTTTTGGGCCATTTTTAAATTTTTATCTTACGTATATAAACGCAATGAAGCAATGGTATTCAAAGGTATTTGGAAATGCTAAAAAGAATACGAATAAGCTGGTAAAGTGTAAAACACAGACGTATAATATGTTTTATCATGTTTCACTTTATGTACGGCCACGAATAGTCTATAAACGAGTGGTAAAGTATAAAACACTGGCGTATAATATTTTTTTATTATGTTTATTATGCGAACAGAGCTGCTGAGTTTCGCTCCAAGGTAGCGGATTACACGCTCTGTAAATATTTGAGAGTTGATTTTGTATCTGAAAAATGAAAGTCAATTCAAGAACCTAGGACATTTCGATATTTTTAAAACACAATAAAAAAAATTGTCTGAATATCTTCAAATTTTAAACTGTGGCTCAAAATTTTTTTGGGTAATTTTTAAATTTTTATCTGATGTATATAAACGCAATAAAGCAATGGTTATCCAAAGATGGTTGTAAATGCAGAAAAATAATATGTATAAACTGGTAAAGTATAAAACACCGTATAATATGTTTTATCATGTTGCACTTATGTACGGCCACGAATAGTCTTCAAACGGTGGTAAAGTATAAAACACTGGCGTATAATATTTTTTATTATGTTCCATGTTATTATGTTTATTATGCGAACAGGACTGCTGAGTTTCGCGTCAAAGTAACAGATTACATTCTCTGTAACTGTTTGAGAGTTGATTTTGTGTCTGAAAAAAAAACGAAAGAACCTACGACAATTCGATATTTTTAAAACATAGCTAAAGAAACTGTCTGAATATCTTAGAATTTTACATGGTGGCTCAAAAATTTTTGGGCCATTTTTAAATTTTTATCTGATGTATATAAACGCAATGAAGCAATGGTATTCAAAGGTGTTTGCAAAGGCAGAAAAGAATACGAATAAACTGATTATAATGTTTTAAGTATAAAACACAGGCGTATAATCTTTTAAATATAAAACACAGGCGTATAATGCTTTAAGTATAAAACACAGGCGTGTAATGTTTTTCGTCCAGAAGTATCCAGAACAATTTGATATTTTTAAAACATAACAAAAGATATTGTCTGGATATCTTGAAAATTTAGATGGTGGCACAAAAAATTTTTGGGCCATTTTTAAATTTTTATCTTATGTATATAAACGCAATGAAGCAATGGTATCCAAAGGTGTTTGCAAATGCTAAAAGTAATACGAATAAGCTGATAGAAGCTTAAAATATTTTCATCGTGTTCCATTTATGTATGGCCACGAGTAGTTCTCAAATAAAACACAGGCATATAATATTTTTCATCATGTTCTACTTACTTATGGCCACGAATAGTTCTCAAACGGGTGGCGAAGTATAAAACACTGTCTGAATATCTTAAAATTTTAAACTGTGGCTCAAACATTTTTTGTGCAAGTTTTAAATTTTTGTCTGGTGTATAAAAATGCAATGAAGCAATGGTATCCAAAGGTGTTTGTATATGCAGAAAAGCAATACGAATAAATTGGTAAAGCATAAAAAGGCGTAAAATATTTTTTTTTTCTATCATGTTCTACTTTTTGTATAGCCTCGAATAGTTCTCAACGGGTGGTAAAGTATAAAACACAGCCGTATAATATTTTTCATCATTTTCCATTTAAGTATGGCCGCGTTACTCGCATTGTTACAATCACTATCGAGTCGCCTTGATTTCTTAAATCAGTAATAATTTTATTTTTAATTATTTCTTGAAATATAGTCTTCAATATTAATTTTTTTCTTATGTAATGGTTAATAGAATGATATATTTCGATTTTTTTTTTCAAAATTCTTCCTGAAGTTATAAAGCAAATATTAATTTTAAAAAGTATTTATATTTACTTTAAAATAAATGTAATTAAAAAAAATACGGACAATACTTGGATAAAACAAATAAAAATACACATTATTTAGAAAATTTAAATAATTCTTGGCAACTTTTTAACACCTTAAATATTGTTGTAGTTTCTTAAAAATATGTTCGTGTATTTAATATTTTAATCTTAAAAATATTTTATATTGTAGAAAGATGCATCAGATACAGATTTTACTACCCGAAAATATTTTTATGATTTCATAAGAATGGTACAAAAAAAATTAATAAAAAAGTATATCAAAAAATTTGGTATTGCTTATATACCTAAAATATCTTGCAAATTTCCTTTCAGTACTTTAAAAGTCGTAATGTTTTGTGGCAGATATTGTAGATACATATATACTATTTATGAGTTCAAATTCTTACAGTAGTTTTTATTTCATTTGTTAAAATTTTCACAAAGCATTTAAAAACTTTTGTTTCTTAAAAACTTAATGTTAACATTAAATAGGTAAAACAAATGAAAAAAAGAATTTCATTCTTTTATGGAATTATTAAAAAGCGCTATTTAGGATGATAAATCGCCAAATGTGGCAACCTGGTGCATCGATTCCTTTCCGTCCTAGACGGTTAGCCGAGAGCCACGAGGTACCAATCCCACGTTGAAACACTCTAACCAAATTACCCCGACACCAAACGCAATTACACTCGATCTCAAAACGGTTGATTCAAAAGGAAACAAATAGGGCCCTCAAAAATGCTCCCTGGGTCTCTGAGGGTGGGTTTTAATTACGACTCGGGGAAAGGGAACATGAAATCTTCTTTACCTTACTCTGTTAACACTGAAAGTTCACGTGTAAAAGCGATCTTGTCAAATGTACGAAACAGAAAGAGACTACCACAAGAATTGATACTACCGATGTTTTAAACATACTCCGCTCAGACGGCATTGCATTATGTAGTGGTTTAGGATCTGCTTTTTTTTTGGAAAAACGAAAATCAACAATTCGTTGAAAAAATAAAAAATATATCTGAAATGAAAAATCACACAAAAAAAATGACATTTACTATTCGGCTTCATTTTGTTGCAAAGTGAGAAGCAATATTCTTTTATTTTCTTCAAATAATTTTGAGGAGAAAGAGTCTGTATAGAGTGCAAAGTCTGTAGAGAGTTTCAAAGAATCTGTCGTCCACTTTTTTTTTTAGTTATAGATAAATTTAGGAGAGCATTTAAAAAGGACAGATTTAAAAAAATAATGATTTTGAAATTATGATAGTATTTTAAAAATTTGTGGAGTTCAAAAACAAACTCGCAACTTTAAATAGTGGGTAAAAGACAATAAATTTAAATTGTAAGCCATTAGCTCCATTCGAATTTCATTCAGTCTACATACTTTGATTGCATCAACGCAAAGCACGAGTGCGCATTCGCTGTTTGAGAAAAGAAATGCAATTAACTACAAGAAGGTCTGACTCAGAGGTGAAATTTTACGGGTTTTCTGCCATACGATAGTAAGTAAATGTGGGATAATTATCTCAAAAAATCCTTCCGGTAAGCACTGTACCCCCTTTAATACCCGCCAGTGAACTGTTCATGGTATATATCAGGCTCACCTATCTAACTGCTCTATCATCTCTATCACCTATCATAGCTCTAGGTACGGAAATAAGGCGCAGAGAAAAAAAAAGCCCTTGATTTGTTTTTATGAAATATCCGACATGTAACTTACCACAAGAATCATTGATAAAGAACTCCAAGTCTGATGAACAGTGCATTCGACTTTAGAAATGATGATGTTCAATTCTTCTATTTGTAGACCAGGAAGTGTTTACAATGGGCTCGATAAAGAGTACGAACCCTTCAAGGCAGTTTGAAGGGTTCACTTTTTGGTAGTGTTTGCTTCATATTATAGTGGTATCTTGTGCTATCATACTCCTAAATATAGTATATATCCATAGTTTATACTGACGAAGGACCTTTAGGTGAAAATACCCACAATCATAATCAATAACTTATCCAAATTCGTGATTCCTATTTGTTAATGTTAAATAAAAATTTTTTTTTCAAACATTTTGAAATCAAAATATAAGTTTTAATATAAGCTTTCATAATAAAAAATTTTATTCAAAGAAGCAACAATACTGCTGAAGCAGCATCGATTAGCAAAATGTAGGATTTATATGGGGATTAAAAAAAAAAAATGTAATCCTTTCACGAGTTTCAATTTATGAATATACTTTTATATATATATGAATATACTTTTGCTGGACGAATACACATGGGAGTATGCCAATAACACAATAAATGCATGTAACAATTGGTCAGAATACTAGAAAAACGGAAGTTCTGCACTTTAGGGTTTCCACTTGTATATTTGGCGCCTGCAGTTTTCAAGTACCCTCCTTAAACATACAGAATGACTGCTACAGTTTCAAAATAAGGTTCGGTTTTAGAGATTCTAATTTGGGCGGAAAAGAGACTTGGCGAAATCGGAACCCTAAAGTGCAGATTCCCCAAATTCAATAGCGATAGAAATATAACAACATTTAATAAGTCTAGAAATTTATAAAGAAGCAATTGTTCAAATACTGCAAGAGACATAAACTAAATTACATAAACTAAACTAAAACTAAACTAAACTAACATAAACTAAACTACCTATATTTTACATAAACTATTTTTTTAGACATTATTTTGTCGATATTGAAATTATAATCTGTTAATATTTCGAAAGTCGACAGTTCAAAATTAATTACAGAGTGCGCGACTTGAGCACTTATTTTATTTAGCAACACATATTTGTTTTAAAACATACATAAATAAAATGTGAAAAATCAGTACAAAGTTTTTTTTTTAATGAAAGTTTCTCTTGCGCGAGGAGATTAATCTGTTATAAACAAAAACGTATACTCTTACTTATTTCTAATTTTATAGCTTCACTTTTTTAAGCGACACCACGGAACTTTAAGCAGGATGGTATCATATTCACACATAATAAAATTGCTTTTTTGGTGGATTTCTTAAAATCTGTGATCCACATTTAATTCACATGAATAGAAATAGAAAAAGGCTCCCTCAGTAATTCAAAATGGGTCTCCTTTCAGTAAATATTTTTAAATGACTCTTGAAGTATCGCATTTCAAATTTTATTGATGTGATAATCAGATACAAAACTGCCATTTCAATGGTGAAAGGTAAATGTGGCCGACATCTGAAAACAGTACATAATGAGTTTTTATAGAGTATGTTAGTTTCACTTTAGTTTTTTACAAATATCTTGTTCTCTCTTAGTTGCTTTACCATTGGCGTCTAAAACTTTTGTAGGTGAGTGTGAATTTCCACATATGCCACTCTTAGATTGTTCGTTCTATATTGTGATAATAACTTATCTGTACAATCTAACAGACATTTTGCGATGCACTCTAGACAATAATGAATCTGTTATCCAACTGCCGTTCTAGAGTTTTGCCGTAGTTCTTAGGGGTATCAAAACAGTTTAGATACAGCTATTTATATGTTCTTTACGAAAAGATTGGTGGATTATTATTATTATTTTTATTCCTTCTCAGTAATTTTTCAATTTCTTGATAAATCTAATTTTTTCAGGGCATCTTATAACGAATTGTAATATTTTGCAAATTACGTAAATTTTTTATCTAATGGGTCAAGTAAAAATAAGTAAAATGTGTACCTATTTTCACGAAAAATGTAATTCAGCAAATAATTGATGGATAAGTTTATGTGTCACCGTATTTTTCTGTGAAAGTTGAATCAATTTGGATACGTAGCAGACATCAATCGGACATAATCGTAGGCACTTATATTTCGCACAAATAGTTAAATTTCTCAGAACAACTTAACAATGGAAAGGAAATATATTAGGAAAATTTTTATAATTCTTTACCATGCCGTACTATGGAAATTACAATGTACAGTTTGAGAATCACTGGATTAATGATATCAATACTTATGTTTCATACGAAGAATCTATTTAAAAAAAAACAATTACTACAATAAAACGATCTGTTTTTAAACTCTTGTAATAAATCACTTTGAGGACTGATGGTCGAGTAACTGGCGCTCTTGATCTCGATACCACAGGGTTCGAGGTTCTGGAGGTGACATGGATGCTTGTAGTGGTTCGGAATCCACTTTAAACTGTATATTCCGGTCTAACATGACTGTTGGACGTGGGGCTGACAATCATAACCCGTAAAGAGAAAAGATCTGCCAATAAGCAGATTTCCTTGAACCATGGGGCTGTTGCACCAAAGAAGAAGAACAATAAATCACAATTAAAAAATTTTTATTTAAAGAAGTTATACATCTATGATTCAGTACAATTTAAAAGATAGAAATAATTTAATTTTTGATTTTTTTTTTTTAGCTTGATTTAAAACTAAATATTAAGTAACTCAAGAAAACCTAAAATTATTAAACATTTTACTAAATGAGAAAAAGTGTGAAGTTTAACTCCATTTTAAAATTAATTGTCGAATGCCTTTTACTATTGGGAAATATTTATAAATGTTGAATGTAAAATATACACAGAAAAGAAAATTGTTATTTTGTTAAAATATGAAGCAGCAGTATTTCCCCCCTAAAGTGCTTATATTTTTAAAAAGAAATTGGATAAAGCAATAAGATTTTATAAAAATTCCATGCAATTAAAAACACAACAATGTAAAACAAAAGCACTGAAATGATAACTATGATAAAAAATATCTACACAAAAGGGAACAAAAACAAAATATTTTCAATTTGTATTCAAAAGAAATCTTTCAGATATACTTCAGTGACTAATCACATAAAACTAACCAGACTCAGAATTTAGCTGAATAGTTAGCATATTATTAATAAATTTAATTTTTTTCTTTTTTATATTACAATTATAATTTTAATGGTAAAAATATTATCGGTTAGACTGGGGGAAATGCATCCAACAAGAATAGATCTAGAATAAATATCGATCATAACTAAGAAATAATTTTGACAATACAATAATTCTAAAAAATCCTAAAAAAATCATTTCCTAATGAAGGCAAATGCTAGGCGGAAAATATCGTTTTCTGATGTTATGACAATTTGGAGCTTCAGAACAAGTGGGAAGTTTCCCAGGATATTCTGTTGTTTATTATCCCACTTGGTAGACAGCAACATCTAGACCAAATCCAAGAATCAGCTTGTGGTCTCATGGAAAGAAGGAGGGGGACAGTTTCTATTGTGATGAAGCACGTATAGGTAGAAGTTTGACTTGGCTCCTTGACGATGACTTTTTACTAGGTAGGGTTGTCATCCCTACGCCCAACAATCATGTTAGACTGGAACCTACGGCTTTAAATGGATTCCGAACCGCGTCGGAACTCGAACTCGAAAACTGTGGCACCGAGCGCCAGACTTCTAGTAATTCGTCCATCAAACCTTCAGGAAATTCTTGCAAATGCGGACAGCAGTTACTCCTTAAAGTCTTCCCAAATTGCAATGTTCCTCTTTTTATCACCATTCTGTTGGCTGTTCGAGGAACACAAAGCTTACCGATTAAAAAAAAATCAAAGCAAAAAACAAAACAAAAAAAACCCTCGACTCATATAGGTGGTAGAACACGCCTTCAAACCATATGGTGAGACTCCACTTCCAAAAAATTTACATAAACCAGTTTATATAAAGAAACTTTTAATGTTGTTTGTCTGGTTCGAACTAAGTTGTTCAGTTTAAAAACCGACATATTAATTACTAGGTTGTTTTTGACCTCAATTCTAACATCCAGAACATTTTTGCAAGTGTTTATTTTGGCTATTCTTTTCCAAAACAATGAGCCCTGTTATTAACGTTAACTATTCAATGTATGCTTATTAGCTCTTTGCGATACTAACTATATTTATGAAGATATTTGTAGTGATTGACGTTTATAACCCTTCTTGTTCAACGTACTCGTTCACCAGTGAAGTGAAGGCCACGGGGTTCTTTTTAGAATATTCCTTTTAAATATATGAAAATAGAAAATTAAAAATAAAGTAATAATGTAATATGAAATTTTATGTAATTTATAATGATTATCGTAGTTACAACCGTAATTTATTACATACTCTTATAAGAGAAGGATATGTTACATTTATTGAAAGGTCTATAAAAATATATGAAAATGAATAAAAATATACGATCAATGATTATATATTTTTTTTGTCAATAGTTCCTATACCATATATATCATATCTCCTATACCATGTACACAATATAATTCTATATCATGTGCCTATATTATATATACCATATAACGATATTCGAATCAAATTATATAATCTGTCGACCTCAATGAACAATCTGTCCCAATTTTTTATGAGCCTTACTAGTATGCCAAAAATAAGGCGAGCAAGTTACATTTTAGATAAAGTTCGATTTCTAGTATCACCAAAAAAAGTGATTCGGTAATGACTATCTCGCCAGTAGATGAAACAATTTAAAGGAGGATAAGTTACTTCAATGGATAATGTTTTCCTAGGAGATTTTTAAACCTTTGAGGAAGAGACTACTCATTTTCAAATGGGTAAAATCAGCACAGTTTGATTTCTGTTGTAACTGGATGTGGTTGGGTGGAGATATTTGAGGCACACGTAAGTGAACTCACAGCTTTACTTACACGTTCATAAACACATTTAAAGGCATGTAATTATAGATTCGTGGAAGGATTCCACTTCTAAGTCAAAAACCCGATATTCAGCTACGCGCAGGATGAGAAAATGCACTTCCTCTCCGGGTGAGAATCTGTAGGTCGAGTAATACACAGAGATTTAAATACACTGAAGTGACAAAAGTCATGGGATACCTCTTAATCGTGTCGGCCCTCCTTTCGCCCGGCGAAGGAGCAACTCGACGTGGCATGGACTCAACAAGTCTTTGGAAGTCTTCTGCAGGAATATTGAGCCATGCTGTCTCGATAGACGTCCATAATTGTGAAAGCGTTGATGGTGCAGGATTTTGGGCACGAACAGACCTCTCGATGATGCCCCATAAATGCTCGATGGATTCATGTCGGGCGATCTAGGTGGCCAGATCATTCGTTGAATTGTCCAGAATGTTCTTCAAACCCATCGCGAACAGTTGTGGCCCGGTGACATGGCGCATTGTCATCCATAAAAATACCATCGTTGTTTGGGTACATGAAGTCCATGAATGGCTGCAAGTGATCTCAAGTAGCTGAACATAAGCATTTCCAGTCAATGTTCGGTCCAGTCGCACCAGAGGACCAAGTCCATGCCATGAAAAAACAGCCCACACCATTACGGAGCACCACCAGCTTGAACAGTGCCTTGCTGACAGTTTGGGTCCATGGCTTCGTGGGGTCTGCGCCACACTCGAACCCTACCATCAGCTCTTACCAACTGAAATCGTGACTCATCGGACCAGGCCACGGTTTTCCATTCATCTAGGACCAACCGATATGCTCACGTGCCCACGAGAGTCGCTGCAAGCGATGTCGTTCTGTCAGTAAAGGCACTTGAGTCGGTCTTCTGCTGGAATAGCCCAAGAAAGCCAAATTTCTCCCGCACAGTTCTAACAGACAAGTCCCTTGTACGTCCCATTGATTTCTGCGGTTATTTCACGCAGTGTTGCTTGTCTGTTGGAATTTACGACTCTTTGCAACGTCGCCGGTCTCGGTCGTTAGTGCAGGCGGTCGACCACTGCGCTGTCCATGGTGGGATGTTATGCTAGAAATTTCATACTCTCGGCACACTCTTGACACAGTGGATCTGGGAATGTTGAATTCCCTAACGATTTCAAATGGCATGACCCATGCGTCTAGCTCCAACTAACATTCCGAGTTCAAAGTCTGTTAATTCCCGTCGTGCGGTCATCATCACGTCAAAACCTCTTCACATGAATAACTTGAACAGAAATGAAAGCTCTGCGAAAGCACTGCGCATTTATACCTGTTCTACGCGATGCTACTGCCACCTGAAAATTTGCATATTGCTATCCCATGACTTTTGTCACTTCAGTGTATATTTCCTCTCGAGGAGAGACTATAAAATAAACGTTTCTCAGCGGGAGCACAGGTTGCGTTGCACATTTGTTTGCTGAACATGTCGATTTCACGTCCCTTCGGTTTTCGGATCTCCATTCCTTACATTTCAAGCAAAATTGCAACTTAAAATTTGAAAGAAAGCACTTACCACTGTTTACAGAAATTATGTGAATTTTTTTAATTTTAATTGAGAATTTTTTAATTTTTTATTTATTTCAGAGGTGGAGAAGTAAACATATTTTGTAGAAGATGTATCTTCGGAATGTGAAACAGGAAATTTATGGAAAGCTGCATTAAATTTTCGGAACAGATAGCATCAAATCTTTTTAGAGCGGTCTGATGGCCAATTGGCTAGCGCTATGGCCATCAGTACCACAAGATTCAGGTTTGAATCCTGGCGATGGCATGGATGTTTGTTATTGGTTTTGGAATTCACTTTTAACTGTAGGCCCCAGTCTAATTAGCCTAAAGTATGCACAAAAAATGACCGTAGATCGACAAACCAAGCCAATCAAATCTTTAGAATATGTAACGTTAAGTTTTTGGGGCTTTTATGGCAGAGTGACTAGGGGCCAAATTCTGTCTGTGCCATGGTTGTTTGAAGTGGTTCGAATCCCTTTAAATCGTAGGGGCGAAGGGCTAACAACCCTACCCTTTAAAAATAAAACTTCTCCTGTATCGAAACCTACCAGTAGACAGACAACCTTGGCCCACCATTGTTGCGCCATTGAAGAAGAAACTTGAAATTTTTGTTAATTTTGGTGCATAATCATCCTTTAAGCATCTTGCTAATGATTTTCCAGTTTCACTTCTGTATCTGCTAACTATGCATAAATCTTTTAAAATCCACTGTATATTTAATATTATTTATTCTTACTTAGAATAAAATATTATTATACGGATTAATTTTTGAAAACATAACATAATTAAAAACAAAAAATGTTATCGTAATTTTTAGTGATAATTTTCAGGTTTAAGTAAAATCGATAAATAAAGTAGTATAATTTAAATATTAGATAATAATTACTTTTTTTTACAAGTGTGACTACATTCTAGATTAAGATATTTTCGCAAAATGCTGTAGGTTAAAAAGTTGATGAATTATTTTTACAAAATAATAAACTAAAGCAACAATATAATTCTTAAATCCATAATTACGCGAAAACAAACTAACTTCTAGTTACTTCATAAGCACAGAAATTTCTTTAAAAAATGTTTTATTATATTTGAAACCAGATGGTATTAATTTAATTTTTCAGTTGACTTATTTATTTTTGTAATTTAATAAATGTTTGAAACTTCGCTCGTGAATACATTAAATTTAAAAAATTGTCTTATAAATGGCGGCACGCATCAGTAATTGAAAAATTCATTTTTGATGGAGTTTCTGGACTTTGGAAAGAGTTTCATGCTGCATTTTTATTTCAATAAGTTTTTCGACCTCAAATTCAATTACAGAAACCGCGTAATAAATGGCGTATTTTCATAAGGAAGATTATGCGTTTCTGACGTGAAAATATTCATTAATTTTCTTATGTCGCAACTAATTTAAAGAAACTAGTAGTGCGTGGATATTAACTTTGCTCTAAAGGAATACAAAAATATTCTTGAAATTATCTTTATTCTATGGACCGCTAAAAGTCAAAGTCATAATTAATTTTCTTATCGATGCCAGCAGTGAGAAATTATTTAATTTTAAAAATAACTGAAGTTAATTTTAAAAGTTTGCATCTTTTATTCCGTTGCTTCTTCATCTTAAAATTAAAAAAATTAGTTTGCAAGAAATTTATTTTATATAGTGGCATATTTTTAGAAAAGGGGCCTGATGGCCTAGTGGCTAGCGCTCTGGCTCTCGATACCATAGGTTTCTGGTTCGAATCCCGGCGGTGCCATGGATGTTTGTAGTGGTTCGGAATCCACTTTAAACAGTAAGTCCAGGTCATGATCGTAGATTGTTATCGGATTGTTACTCCACGTCCGTAGCTTATCTTCAAGCTACACGCACCCCCTGGGTAGTGCTAAGTGAGTACCGTCTGTACAGCCCTTGCATGGCATAAAAGACAGCTGTATAAGTATTTGCCACCTGCATTAGAAAAAAAAAAATATATATTTTAAGAAAATTTTCCATTTATAAATTAATTGATGGCTAATTTTTTACACATGGAAAATTTTATATTTACATTTACATTTTTTTACATGGAAATTGATTAATTAGGAAAATTTAGTCAATTCTTATGCGTAAAAAATGTTTTTAAACAAAAACCCCTAATATTATCTCATTATTGTGAGTATTAATATTTCGGACGGTATATTATTTTGAATTAGACATGTCAATTTTACTTTTATAAATTAATTGCTGGTTAATTTTTTTCATATAGAAAATTTTACATTTACATTTACATTTTTTTACACATAGAAATTGATTAATTAAAAAGTTTGATCAATTTCTATGTGTAAAAATAAAAATAAAACAACAACTAATATTTATTGTGAATATTAATATTTCAGATTGTATGGTATTTTGAATTATATATATATATATATTATTCAGAAAGAACCATTTGTTCATGTCATCAGTTAAGAAAGAGAAGAGATGATTTTTAGTATTATTAATTTTATAACTATTTTTATTTATATTTTATTATTATTATTTATTATTTATATTTTATGATTATTATTTTTATTATTATTAGCGCGATATTATATATTTTATAATAGTGTCATAAATGAAATTCTCATGGTGAAAGGGGTTGGTTTGTCACTCTATGGTCATCTTGTGTACACGTGGGCTAAACAGACCGGGACCTACAGTTTAAAGTGGATTCCGAATCACTAACAAAAATCCATGCCCCCGCCAGAATTCGAACCTGAAGCAGATAAAAGGGTAAATGTGAAAATATTTATTTTTGTTTTGGAAATGTTTCGATATTTATTTTAGAACAATTTTATAAATGTAAAAGTTTTTTGCTTCGAAAATCTTTTTCAGTGTATAGGAAAGGCAAATATTTCATATATTTTTAATATAAAATTCTGATGTCGAGGTTTTCAATTTGAAATGTTTTATGCATACGAAAAAAAAAAAAAAAAAAAAAAATGCTTTTTTATCCAGTTATCAGCGTTTGACCTTATTCTTTTTTTCAGTATTAATAACAAATAAAAATGATAAAAATAAAAAAAATAAAAATAAAAAAAGGGACCAGCATAACGTAAAAAAAAAAAAAAAAAAAAAAAAAAAATGCCAGTTTTTCTTTGAATATCAGCAATTGAACTGTTGCAGTATCGAACTGCAAATCGATCGCACGTCATTGTAAACGTTCTCTTTGTTATGTAAATTTATATACGGGCGGAAAGCAAAGGTAAAAAAAAAAAAAAAAAAAAATCACAGGGAATTTTTCCGTTTTGTTGGTCCCATGGCGAGGAAGTACACAAAAAAGGAAAAAAAAAAAAAAGAAAAGAAAGAGAGAGAGAGAGAGAGAGTCAGGAATTGAAATAACCCCCTCTTTCCCCACGAGCGGGTGCCATATTGGATCGGAATCTTCACACCTATAAGTGACCTTCTCTAGTGCCAGTATATTCAGAACCGCTCCCTAAGTGTAAACCCAGCTGTAACTCTGATTGGCACTAGCGCTCATGATTGGCAGTGTTTCTATGACGACGCCCACTTATGGACCCGCCTACGCAGTGCATTGATCCACCAATGAGATGGCGTCTGGGGCCCGTGTCGGCTCGAGACACCTATCGATGGCGTTCTCCCGCCCCGGAGTTTAGCACTAATAGTAGTGAGACGCTTGGCGAGATGCTGGGTTTTGGCAGTTTAGCTTTTATTTGGCGAAAAGAAAATTTTTCAAAAATTCTTCTTGTAAATAAAATGTTTTAACAATATTAAATTTCATTTCAAAAAATGAAAGACCAGTAAAAATTAATAAATGAAAAATAATTTTAAAATCCGAAGGAATAATAATTTTGAATAAGGCCATACATAATGATTCAAGTTAGACAAATAATAATTTTATTTTTTTATACTTATATTTTTATATTAAATTTTTTTCTGTTTTTAATAAATATTTTAAATCGAAATCAAAATAATTCCAATGGATGATTTCAATAATTCCTAATAATATAAAAAGAAACTTCTTTTAAAAGAAATTTTTAAATAAAATATTTTATATCTGAGTTTTTTAAAGTTTTCTTGATTGAGATATTTAAAAATGTAATAATAAATACTATTAAAAGTGAAAATAATTAGTTATTAATTTCGAAGCCCTTATGTGAATTGTTTAAAGAAATTATCTAAATTAAATCATAACAATTAATAATTGATTTAATTTGTATTAACTTTAATAAATCTCATATTTTTGATTTTCTTACATAGAAATAAAAATGTAATTTATTTTCCTCAAGTTAATTATTTTTAATTTTGAAATATGACCCATTAATTTTAGAAAATATTGTATGAACTTGCTCTTGTTTAATTAATTAATAAGATAAAAAATTATAACCAAAAAATAATTTCTTCAATTTCAAATCATAAGTATATTATATGTAATTAAATACTAAACATAACATTGATTAATAAAGATAACATTTGAAAAATATAAAGTATATAATTTATCAACAGATATTTAAAAATATAAAATATTAACTATTAAAAAAATTCATTTAAAGTTTTCAACATAATAATAAATTCATGACAAAATGTTGACAAATCTTTTCGATTTAGTATAATAAAATATTAAAACTCCCTCGTCTAAGTGATAAAAAATATTATAACTGAAAATTTTGATTACTTTGTACAAAGAATCTTATTTGAATAATTTTGTATGAGTAAAAGCAGGTCTTAAGCAAAAAATGAAGGTAATTTTTATCTTAGTACATTTCCTTTTATTTTATTATTTCTTTTATTCTTAAATTGATTTTACTTAAAAGAAAAATAGTATGGCGCAAATTTATAAAAAATTTCGTTATCGAAAAAAATTAACTTTGTGTTTTTAACAAATGCATTTTAATATATTTCTGGTATGTTAGTCTTGAAAAAGAGCTTAGATCAATTAGTTAATTTATCTTAAAAGTTTTATGCAAGATTCGATTGAGCTCTCTAGTTCGTTGGCGAGCACCACTCCCAGGCCACAGAACCGGTTTTTCGTCGCCATGCCCGCTTGGCGTCGAAAGAATCGCTTTCACTGCGGTAACCCTGGCCGTATGCACGAGGGGGACGTGATGCTAAAAGAGGATCGAACACCTCCTCACTTACTACTGAGACGAGGGAGTTGTAGGATAGGGATACCGCCACCACCTCGGATTGCGACTGACCCCCAATGCCCAGCATCCGTTACACCTGCCACTAGAATCACTTGGAAGAGGGGGCTCTGATCTTGCACTAGGGGGACTGATGGCTCTGGGGCTGGGCCCCGCCGCGGCCTATAGCCCGATGTTTGTGCTGCCCACTCAATTTCACGGTCAGCCAGGTGGCCGCGGTCTGCGAGACCCTCGAAGAAAGTGGGGACATTGAAAGACTGGGCCGTTTCTTGTGGTCCCTGCCCGTGGCCCATCCCAACTGCAGCGAACTGAACAAAAATGAAGCAGTTTTGAGGGCCCGGGCCCTCGTGGCTTCCACACGGGCAGTTTCAGAGAACTTTACCACATTCTGGAGAGTCACCGCTTCACCAAGGCGTCCCACACCAAACCAAACTGCAGGCCATGTGGCTCGAGGCCCACTACCAGGAGGCCGAGAAATTGAGGGGCCGACCCCTGGGCCCCGTAGACAAATACAGGGTGAGGAAGAAGTATCCCCTGCCACGAACTATATGGGACGGGGAGCAGAAGACACACTGCTTCAAAGAGAGGACCCGGAGTCTGCTGAGGGAATGGTACCTGCAGGATCCCTATCCAAATCCGACCAAAAGAGAGAACTTGCACAGGCGACGGGACTCACGCCAACTCAGGTTGGAAACTGGTTCAAAAACAGGCGACAAAGAGACCGGGCAGCGGCGGCAAAAAATAGGTATGTTCATTTTTTTCCCAATAAAATGTTTCTTTGCAAATCCAATATGGTGACCAAATATTTCAAGCGTTATTCTGATTAAAATACACACATTGAGGTTAATATGCTAAAATAGTAAGCTTGGTTTCTTATTTAATGTTAACATTGTTTATCTAAACATTGTCAAGCTAAATATATTCCCGTTTTTTTAATATAGAAACAAATATATTTACTGAAAATATTACTGTCGCAAGCATAGTAAAATTCTATTAAGTGACAAATTTCACTTAATTATTTAAATATTAAATGTTGACACTCAAGTATTAATATATAATGTATATTTTATTAAATTGTATTCTTTTAAACATGCAATAAATTGTCACCCTGTTTTCATTTACTATTTTCAATTTTTTAAAAATTAATACAGGAGATCCATTATTTAATTCTGTTGATTAAATTGTCTTAGTAACTAATAATACCTTTATTATTTAGTTCCTTATTAAAACTGTAAACATCTTTCATAAATTATAAAATGAGTAAAGTTTGTTAGTGTAATTTGATTAATAACATACATATATATATAAGCTTAGGCCATATTTTATTTTAAACACTTTACTTAAAGAAATTACTTTATAGAAAGTATTTTTTCAAATGTGAATAATTGATTAATGCTACTTTTAGTAACAAATAATTACTGCTTGAAACCACATTAATTAAACTACTCAATAATGAAACACAATAAAAGTGTAGTTAAGTAAATACAATAGTTAAACTAAAGAGAATGAGTAATAAAACATTTTTTCTATAACATTATAATTTATTTTTAACAATATAATCACATAAAATATTCAACTTTTTAATATCTACTTTTAACTATTGTAGTTACATTTTTGATACTTTTAAACATACAGGTATAAAAACCTCTATTATACGCATCTGCCTGATAATAATAGAAACATAGAAGATAAATTAATTTGAAATATAAACTTGAAAATTTATATGTAAATTTTTTTATTATACTACTAATGATATTTTTAAGCAAATTATTTGAAATGCAGTAAATATTTCTATTATTGGAATTAGGACATCTAGTATTATCTTGGATATATTATTTTATAAAAAGATGCTCATGACTGTTCAATTTGTTTGAAAAGAAATTAATGATATTAAAATATATATAAAATATAAACACTTTATTAGTCATGATTTGTAGAATTTTTTTATTAAATTAAATTTGATTAATTACTTTTAAAATTGTTACAATCTTATTGAAAATTAATGATAATCTCTCTTTATCAATTTTAATGATAATTAAATTAAAATAGAAAATTGTCTATATAAAAAATTAATTTCTTGCATTTTATATAAATATATAATAGCTGATTATACAAACGTTTTTAATGATTGTTTTTCTTTTATTCATAACATACCGAATATGATTGATTCAACAATAATAAAGAAAATTGCTGTAAAATTTTTGATTTAAATTTTTACTTTTTAATTCTCTAAAAATTCAAGGTAGCATTTTCTTGAATGTTTATTTCTCTTATACATTGAATTGAATTTAGGAATAATCACACACATGTTATTTAATATCTTCTTTTAATCTATTATGTTTAGAAATGTAGTAATAATTAATACTTGTAGTATTAATTAATGTAGTAATAGTTATGAAGGTTTCATAATAAGTGTTATAATATAATCAAAATGGTTTAGTAACTAATATTGATATTACATAACTAAAAATTGACTAATATGGTAGAATTGTAAACTTCGTTAATTTTTTTTTCAACTATTAACAAAATTAACGTTGTTAATAGTTGAAAAAAAGTTAAATGTTAATGTAAAGTTGAATGTTTAATTATTACTATTTATTTGTTATCGTGCATCTTTTTTGTTTTTTCACCTTTTTAAAAACATTTTTATACATAAATTTTAATAGTACATGTTTTTAAATTAAATTATAACACCAAAAATTCTAATTTTTGAAATTAAAATGTTACGGTGTTTTTGCTGATTATCAATAATTATACGGGTTTTTTTTCTGAAAATTTCAAATCTGATTATCAGTTTTGCTGATAATCATATTTTTATTCAGTTATATTACAATTGTCAATACAGAAAGAGAGAATTAAAACATTAATCTCGATTTATATCTTGTTTATACTGAAATTCAAATAATTCTAATATTAAATATTTTACGATAAATATAAAAATAGAGATAAAATATCTAATTGTCTACAATTAAATTAAAATTAGAGTCAAATACTATTTAAAAGTATGTTGTTAGTACCTCATAGCGTTAGTTAAAAATACTTTATCATCTTTTATGTTGATAATATTGTTCTCAAATTAAAATCTTGACAACATAACCGATGAGTATTTCATTTGCGCAAAAATACTGTAACATATGTTCTGTATAAGATCTCAAAGTATTCTCAAAATAAATTTAGGGAAAATATATTTTGAAATGTTTTCAACATTTATTAACTGTATTATAGAATGTGCTAATAATAAACATTCATATCAAATAGATATTTTATAATTAGTTAATAGATCTATACGGTTAAGTATTTATCATTAATGAATAATAATAACTTAAATCGTTTTGCATTTTATTTCATCAAAAAGTATATTTTAATGAAATATTGGAGATTAATATAAATTTGTCAATGAAATGAGGATCTTGTCTTTGTATTTAATGTATAGATCAATTAGAGATAAATTAAATTTGTCAATTAAACGATGATCTTGTGTTTTCATTAATATATAGATCATTAAATTTGTCAATTAAACGATGATCTCGTATTTTTAATATATAGATCAAAAAATTTGTCAATTAAACGATGATCTTATATTTAAATTTATGTATAGATCAATTAAATTTGTCAATGAAATGATCTCTTGTATTTACATTAATGTATAGAAATAATAAAATATAAAACCGTTAAATATGGTGCACAAAAATAAAGATTTACGCGAATACATACTTCATTCTCAAAGTCTTAGATGCTTTTATGTAGTTACGTACTACTTGTCATGACCTTGAAAACCCAACCTACTCTAATGCCTTTAACGATATACGTTTGTGAGTTCCCTTGGCCAATAAAGATCGTACCTATCAATCGTGAAATAAAAGTTAAAAAAAGAAAATAAAAATGTTTATATGTGTGAGCCCGTCTACTCACATGACTCGTTTCATTCATAAGCTAGACATCTATCATATTCAGAGAGAAAGGTAGGAGATTGAGCAATGGAGCAGAAGATTTGCAGTGAGTTGCAACCAACGTATGTGGGGAAATTATGTTTCCTCTCTCTCTCTCTCCCTACACTCTGCTGTTAATCCAGCTAAGTAATTACATTCGTCAATAGCGGGACAGCCTGCTATTACCCTGGCGTAATCATTGCTATTTCCCCTCCAAATTAAAGGGCTTTGTTTATTATGGGGTTGTATACATTGTAGATTACTCGCAGGGGTCTTTGGGGCTTTTTCATTTTTTTAAATTGATCTGGATGTTTAAAGTCGGTACGAATTATGGATTTAATAACAAATTTTATTTTAATAAAAATCAATGTGAATGTGTAGGCAAAAGTTTAAACACGAAATTTGATACAAAATAATTTAGATGGATGTGAGTTTATTTCAAGGGTTTTGAAATGGGATTTATTATCGTATTTAATTAATGTAAAAAACAAAATTTAGCGTTTTTTTTTTTCCTTTAGTTACTGTTTTGAATAAAAAAAAAAAAAATTTTTTTTTTTTTTTAAACTTTAAGATAACTTGTTTGTTATCTCAAAGGTATAAATTTAAAAATCCTTTATTTATTAGCTATATTATTTATTTATTTTTTAAAATCCTTTATTTTGCATAATTTTTTAAAATTATTAATGAGAATAGAAATGAGATAAGATTTTTAATTTTAAAAACTGAATTCTAGTTATTAATTAATTTCGTGATATTTAAATATAAGCATTTAAATATAAGCGTGATAGACTCTTAAGGGTATTTAAATATAATCGTAATAGGTTTTTTAAATATTTGAAAATAAATAAAAGATTCTAAAGATATTTTTTAATGAAAAAATATAAAACATTATTTATGCAGCTTTTTTTAATTTTATTTTTATTGTATTAAATAATATTTCTAATGAAAGAAATATGCATAGGTTTCTATTGTAAATTAGGACTTAATTCCCTTTGAATCCATTTACCCTTTTAATCCTTAGAAATTCACCATCTTATTATAAAGAATTTCGCGATAAAAAGATATTTTTTTAATTCAAAAAATATAAAATACAATTTATGTAGTTTTAAAACAAATATCTCATATTTCATTTTTATCGTATTAAATAATCATTTTAATGAAAGAAATATGCATAGGTTTCTACTGTAAGTTAGGACTTAATTCCTTTTGAATCCTTTCACCCTTTTAATCCTTAGATATTTACCATCTACTTATAAAGAATTTCGTCATAAAATCTGCGAAATAGCCTTGAACCTTGAAACCTTGAGAAAATATGTTTAAGCTATCAGGATAATATTTAATATTTAAGAAGATACATAAATCTTCATTGAAATGAATAAATTATTTTTTGGAGAGAAGTTTTTCCCTATAAAAGAAAGTATCAAACAGGTATCAATTATGTTAAAACGATATCTCTTTGAACTTTTAAGTAAGGGCCAAATTTCTTATTTTAAATACTCCCTATACTTCTTAATTAAATACTCCTTAGTATACTTATACTTTTTAAAAATAATCATAAATTTGCTTAATTCGAAATTTATTTAATTTTTCTTTTCAATATCTTCTGTTATATAGATATGCAAAGCTTTCATGATATACAATAAAAAGGGATTCTTATGGAATAGTTTAATAACTGCTCTAGAATAATTCTTTATATGTCTATCCTTTGTATAGAATCTTTTAGAATCTTAATATTAGGTTTATTTTACAATGAGTAATATGGCAATCAATTATCTTTATTTTTCCATTCAGTGATATAACAGACAATAATCTTAATATTTCGATGTTTTGCAATGAGTAATACGGCAATCAGTTATCTTTATTTTTGTATTGAGCGATATAACAGAAATTAATTTTTAATATTGTGTTCATTTTTGCAATGGGTAATATGACAATCAGTTATTTTTAATATTTTTGCATTGAGCCATACAACAGAAATTAATCTTAAATATTGTGTTAATTTTTGCATTGAGTAATATGGCAATCACTTATCTATGTTTGATATATAAGGGAGTGATATAACAAAATTAATCTTAATATTATGTTAATTTTTGCAATGAGTAATGTGGCAATCAATTATCTTTATTTTTGCATTGAGTGATATAGCAAACAATAATGATTATAAATGATATTTCATTTAATGAAATGGCAATGATCTTAACCAAAACATTATTCTGATTTTATTTAAATTTCTGATTTTCTTAATTTTGTAAGCAACTGCAATGTATATTTTTTGCATCACGAATAGTAGATATCTGGCACTCGGTGCCACAGGTTTCAGGTTCGAGTCCCGACGGTGCCATGGATGTTTGTAGAAATTCGAAATCTATTTTAAACTGTAGATCCTGTCTAATATGACTGTAGAGTGTTGGGCGTATGGTTGGAAACCTTACCTCCTAAAAAGAAAAGCACATCCTTTCCCGAAATCTGCCAATAGGCGGATGGCCATTGGCTCACCATGGTCATTGGCTCACCATGTTAAGCTAATGATGATGATGAATAGTAAATAAATTTTAACTTCTAATTAAAATGAAATCTTGCGAGAAAAAGAATCGTGAAAGAACCTTGATGTTAAAAGCACCTCATTATTTTTTTTTAATTCTTTTTCCTTTTGAAATTTAAAGATTTAATTTTAATTTGTTATTTTATAATGTACTTTTACTATAATAATAGTAATAATCTTTTGAATTTTCGTAGCGAAAATGATAGGAAACAAGAATTTATCAGTTTTTAACAATGAGGATAGCTATTACAAAGATAACTTACGTGCTGCAAAAATTAAATTTCCCACATATAATTTACTTCTTATGCCATTCGTGAAATAAGCTTTGCTTTTTCATCATTTTGTAGTCATTACAGACTAATGCTAGTTTGATGAAACTTGTTTTTATCTTTCTGTAATCGGTTATTTTTTTTTACCAGTTTTAAACAAAAAAAATTTTTTTCTCGAGAATTCTTTGCCACTTAGCTGCTTTGCATATTCGTGGCTCAAGCCATTAAAAACCTGTGCAAAAACAAACTTATTGTAAAATTTCAATAGGAAAGCAATCATAGAACTCAGTTAATACTATTTTCATTCTTCTTAAGATTTAATGACTCATTAACTGAGCGTAGTTCTTTCTGCTAATAATTTTTTTTTTGTTGCATTTTTAACTTCTCGAAATCATAAAAACGAAAAAAGCCAAAAAGTCAAAAAGGAAAAGAGAGAGAGAAAAAAATCAATAAACGTTTCATTATGATTAATGTAAGGTGAAAAGGTAATTCACGTGTAAAAAATGCACTTCATTAACATTGAAAGAGCAATGAAATAATTTTTGCTTAAATACCTCATGATGCTAATGTCTTTTCGCTCAGTGTATCGCCGGTTCTTGACTAATTAAAAATCGAGAAAAATTTCCAGTTAATTTTTAGCAGCCGACGTCAACTGTTAGTGGATGGGGTAAAAAAATATCTAGAAAAGTCAAATCATTCCAAAAACTATGCAAAAAA
The DNA here is from genome assembly GCA_021605095.1 of Caerostris extrusa. Classification (NCBI taxonomy): domain Eukaryota; kingdom Metazoa; phylum Arthropoda; class Arachnida; order Araneae; family Araneidae; genus Caerostris; species Caerostris extrusa. Next base: position 18,973 of record BPLR01009797.1, on the reverse strand, counting down.
AAATATCCCAGTTCCGTGCTCAAAGTGTTAAAGTTAGGAAATGGCAGAATAACGTGCAAGATCTTACATATTGCTTAAAAAGACTTAAAGTTAAAGTTAGATAATTTTTATGTTCTTGGGAAAAAAAAAGTTCTCTAACATTTCTTATCTTCCATTTAGTTCTCCTTTTTTTTTTTTTTTTTTAAAGCAGTTTAATTAAATATTAATTTTAGCAAAAAAGGATATTCTTTTTACTGATTTTAATTTTTTAATTGTTTCTTAGGTACTTTTACTTGTTGGAGTAAATGGCTGGGGTCACGTTTTTAGTTATGTTTTAGAAAAAAAGATTTCTTTTTTTAAAAAATCTTCTCTAACTTTTAAGAAATTGGATTGTAAGAGAAATACGTGTTGTTGATTTTTAATGCACTTTTTTTTTTTTACAATGATTTACAAAAATTTCTATATTTTTTTTCAATAGTGTTATTAGTTTAATCTATAAGTCCTAAATTAAAAAATACATTTAATTTTACATTACTGATTTTTTTTTTTAAATGGAAAAGATTTTGCAATTGCTTAAACAATTAACTTACTTTAAAAACTATTAAAAAACATTATTTATTTTTTTCTTACATTACATTAATTTTTTTCATTAATTTTAGTATATAAAAAACTCGATGATTCCTAAAAGATAAAACATTAATTGTAGTTAAAAAAAAACAACAACATGTATAATTTTTGCCTGTATGAATCTTTTATACTGCCATTCTTATTATTTTATTAATGCTGTTAAATAAATTTCTTTCTTATTTTGTAAATAAATACTTTAGATATGCATGTTTCAATAGAACATTTAACAGCATGAAAATATTTGAGCAACTGCTATCAAAAATATTCACCTAAATTAATAAGCTATAATAAAGTAAAATTTTACTAAGCAGTTATAGATAATATGTAATAATAACTTATTATTACTTTTTTTAACACATAAAATAATTGATTTTAAGAAAAATGTTTTTCCAGAAAACTGATTATTGTGCAAATTTTCAAATTTTCCTCATATAAAATAATTTTGAGAATAATTACTTTATTAATTAAGAATTATAAATTAACTGGCTAAATAATTTACATAGAAAAAATGAATTTTGAAATTTACAGAAAAATATTAAAGGCAACATTTTTTCTTTAAATTTTCACGTTTATTCAAAGGCTTATACTTTTTAATAATGATCTTTAAAATTTTAATTTTTAGTTATACCTTTTTGAACCTTATCTGTCAAAATCAGAAATTTTTTTTTTTGATATTAGTTTTCTTCCGAAATCAGCGTTATTTACAAAATAGAACTGACTCAGACATAAATTAGTGGTACACGAAGATAAAGCATAACTGCGATTTCTGATCGATGACTACGAATATAGAATTTACACGAGGAAGACCAATGGTTTTCAACATTTACAAAATAGAACGAATTCAGACAAATATTAGTGGAAAAATAAAACAAAGCACAACTGCGATTTCAAACCGATGGCTACGAATATAGAATTTACATGAGGAAGACCCATGGTTTTCAGCTTTATTTACAAAATAGAACTGACTCAGATAAAAATTTGTGGTAAACGAAGATAAAGTACGACTGCGATTTCAGATCGATGACTGCGAATACAAAATTTACTCGAGGAAGACACATGGTTTTCAGCATTATTTACACAATAGAATTGATTCAGACCAATATTAGTGGAAAAAAAAAAGCCCAACTGCTATTTCAGATCGATGACTACGAATATAAAATTTACATGAGGAAGACCCATGTGTTTCAACATTATTTACAAAATAGAACTGATTCAGACAAATAATTGGTATTTCAGACCGATGACTACGAATATAAAATTTACGCGAGTAAGACGCATGGTTTTTAGCATTATTTACTAAATAGAACTGATTCAAACAAATATTAGTGGAAAAAAGAAGACAAATCGCAACTGCGATTTCAGATCAATGACTACGAATATAAAACGTATACGAGGAAGACCCATGGTTTTAATCAAAATTTCTCTTAGAGCTCGACAGGGAAGAAAAATGGCGGAGGGAGAAAAAAAAAAAAAACCCACAACAAATTGAACATCGTTCAAAACCAAGCTGCACGAGAGAAACTCTTGCCATGAACCATTCGAAAAAGTGCGTCTTTCCAAAATCTTGCGTGTCTACCAAATAACAGGATAGCCGGCATTTCCATAGCATTATGTTCTCGCCTTTCATACAAAAGAATTGAAGTGTTATCACCCCACTTTCCTTTGGTGGACCATTTTTCTTGACTATTCTCCCTCTCCCGCAATTTACATAAAACAGAAGAACAGTAGCGTGAGTGCACATATTTTGGAAGGTTAGGTTTCCTCTCCTCTCCAGAACATGATAGTGAGGAACGTGTACGATGTTACAGAAAGCACGTGTGCTCGAGTTAAGGGAATCCTTTAGTCCCGAATTACATAATTACCTTTCCTTTCTGACTCTCGAGTGACAAATTGATGACTGGAACGGAAGTTTTGGCTATCAGTTAAAGTGCAGATATGCTCGATTCGCTCGACTACTGAGCTATACGCTGACGTCTGTTATGTTTCGTTGGCGTTCCGAGTTAAAAGTTTGCCGTCAGCAGTTTAACCAAGAAGAGGTATTTGAATTTTACTGTCGTGGAAACTCGGTTGGCGTAGAAAGCCCATTGCTAACAAAACAATGCAGTCTCACTGATCTTTGACGATAGTACGCTTGGTTTAAAGGTTTAAACGTTTTTATATAGTTATTTTACAGCTGCTTTCACGTTTTCAAGGAATTTTTAAGTCGACTTGAATTTAAAATTTCAACTTTTATGCGAAAATGTTATCCATACTCTATTGAATATCCTTACACCGTTAAGTTTTTTTTTTTTTTTTTTTTACATGTTCTTGTATATGCTTAATATGTTAAACCTTAATATAAAATTATTCTCGTTTTAGAAAAGTTTGACAAAAATTCACTCTATTAAGTTTGGAGTTATTTTTTTTTTTTTTTTTCATATTTATTGTAACTAAAGTTAGCTTTAAGAAATACGTATTTGATATATTTAGATAATATAATTTAGTGTTGCATTTTTAAAAAAAATAAAAGTGAGGTGTATATTTCAGCTTAAAAGCAAGCCATTTTTAAGAAGAGTTTTATACTGACGTAACGTTATAATGTATCAGAAAAATATAGTTACCAAATTTTCCCTTTTTATATTTGTTTAATTATTTTTTGAATATTGAAATTATCTTGAGCAATTATTAATACGTATTTTACAGTTTATAATAGCACACAATTTTTAAGAAGAGTTTTATAAAGAAGTAACTTGATGATGTATTAGAAAAAATATAGTTACCAAATTTTCTCTTTTTTTTTTTTTTTTTTTTTTTGTTTAATTATTTTTTGAATACTAGAAATTATCTTGAGCAATTATTATTTTTAATTCCAGATATTAATATTTATTTTATTGCTATAAAACTGAAAGTTTAGAACTAGTTAAGATAAAAATTTTCAAATTCTCAAAACCTTTTGAAATTAGTCCATGATAATCTTTTATACTTAATATTAAATTATAAAATATTCATATTATTTTTGTAAACTTTGCAGTAGATATATTTTAAAAAATACATTTTCAAGTATAGTGTATTTAGTTTTAAGTACAATGAGTACATTTTTATATAGTTTTAAGTACAACCATTAACAGTTAAAACCCATTGTAGATTTCTTATTAAAATGCCTTGATCAAGAATATACCATTTTATTTCAAAACCATTCTTTAAATTAATTTTTTTATGATAGTTTTAATTATTTATTGTACCTTGTACAATTACAAAAATCATTTTGAGTTTATTAAATATTTCCATCTGTACCCAGAAGCTCATAGATTTATTTCACATACAGCATCACCATGCGATGTATTCTTCTTAGGTCCGTTCGCATTTCCTTATCTCACTTTTACTTGTAGAGAAAAAGAGTTCACAGCTCAATCTCAATATTGCCACCCTATTCATCCCTCTAACGTAACCGTCTGCGATAGACACACGTGTCTTTTGAATAAGACCCATTTTCAGGGCAAATACACATTGTTATCTAAGCCCGTATCTGAAGCAAACTGCACATTTGCATAGGGTGATGGATCACCACGCAAAAGCACCAATGATGGAATCTGTACTTTCGTAGCTATTGCATCTATTTGCTGCGAGGATGAAATAATGTCGTAAAAGAAGTAGATATTTGCATTATTTATTTAAATGTGAAATAAAGCATACAAAAATGATGGGCATTTATAGCTATATTAGAAATATGAAAAATGTCTTTTTTTTTTTCTGCATTATTTTCTACAAATTAAAACATTTGCTTAAATTAGAAATTCAAAGATTTTCGTTTATATCGTTTTTAAGCACAGAAATATTTTGTAAGAATAAAATTTCAGAAAAAAAGTGATGAAAACAAAACAATTTTTAAAAAATTTATTAAAAATTAATATCTAAGGGCTTAAAAATTTATAATTCTTATAGAATTTCTTTATATTTCTTTTCGAGCAACTGAAATGACTTATTTAATTCCTCCCACTAATTAAACACATTTGGCTTTCTCAAATATTCATTTTGTGACAAGAATAAAAATAAAAAATTTGTTTTATATATAAATTATTTTATTCTTCATCAAAATATAAAAACGGAAAAGGAATTACAGAAATATTTTAAGGTTTAGTATATACAATTAATATGGTGTGATACAATATAACTTCACATAAGAATAAATGAAACCGAAAGGTATACAATATGAAGGTAATATAAAGTATATTTACTATATATTTATATATATATATATATATATATTGGAATTTTGTCTGGAATTTAAAATATTAATGTTTGAGTTAAGGAATGGAAGCAGAGAATTCAATTAATATTTCAAGTGTAATGATTTTTTGAGATGTTTAATTGTTAAATATCTTTTTTATAATGCCTACTTAATTGATTATTTTCCACTTGGTTCATGAGTTGTAAATTACATTTTTGTGCACTAATTGTAAAATTGTGTGAAAGGTATTTTAAGATGCCATGATAAGGACGAGTAATTGCACAATATAATGGAACAGAAGGGTTCTCCAATTAAATTATAGACCTAAAAATAGTAATTTAATAGTTAATTTTTTAAAATATGATAAGTTACATTTTCAAATCATTCGCCGTAAGAACTATTGTAAATTCAACGTTACACCCTTCACTATGGCCTAGTTAAAAATGCAATATAATAGAATGAAACGATTCTCCAGTTAAATTAAAGGCCTTGAAAATAGTTAATTTTTAAAATGTTATACGTAACATTAGATTTCAAATCCTTCGTCATATGAACTATAACTAATTCAGGGTTACCCCTCTATACTATGACCTAGTTAAAAAAATATACTTAGATTAATATTGATTAAAATTGTCAAACTTCGATCCAAACGTATTTTTATCCAAATACTTAATCATCGTCTATTAAATTATAATGCTATTAAGAAGTTTAATTTATGATATTATAATCTGTATATGATAAATCTATTCAATTCTACCATAACGAATGGGAAACCCATAAACAATGTTTAATCAGAATCAGATTCTAATATCGTCCAGTGAGGCGGTCAAATCCGAGATTTATTACACTCAAAAAAAAAGAAAGAACCGAGCTCTATGCATTCGGTATTTAGCTTGGTTCAACCTGTTCTGCAGAGCGGAAAAAAAATGTGGGACTCACATGGCTAAGTTATCTGGGAAACTCGAGTTGGAAGTAATGCACTTACCAGATACATTGTGTACGTGTTGCCCAAGATGATGCAGCTTTGCGCAGCCTTCTGTGTAGAAGTTTACAATCTGATTCATCAGGATTAGGTCTCTTAAATCATCAGGCTAAGTACCTCAGCTGGTCATAATGATGAATAGGAGTTACTTATGATAAATAATTTAAATAGATAGATAAAGAAACTAAAGATTCGTGAATATTCTTCAACTGATAGAATTTGAATTGCCAAAAGAAAATTTTCATTGAGGTTTTTTTCATAAAGGTTAATTCACTGGTCAGATGAATAGTCGTTATTTATGATAGATAATTTAAATAGATAGATTAAGAAACTAAAGATTCGTAAATATTTTCTACTGATAGAATTTGAACTATCAAAAGAAATGTTCGATTGAGTTTTTTTCAGGTTATATTAAGTGTGTTTAAAAAGAAATTTTAATATTTTTATAATGGCGATGCTGCAAAAAAGGGAATTTACAAAGAAATTTTTAGTAATCATCATTGGAGTTTTCAGTGTTTAGTTTTGAAATTTGGATTTTAAGTATTTCATTACAAACTTGAATTTTATTTCAAAAATACAATAAATCACAATAATTCATCCTCACATGCGGTAGTTATCAATGTTTTTCTGTTCCTTCTATATCCTTCTGTATAGAAGTTTACAATCTGATTCATAGGGTTTAGGTCTCTTAAATCATCATGCTAAGAACCTCAACTGGCCATAATGATGAATAGGAGTTAATTATGATAAATAATTTAAATAGTTAGATAAAGAGACTAAACATTCACAAATATTTTTCAACTGATAGAATTTGAACTGTCAAAAGAAATTTTTCATTGGGTTGTTTTCAGGTTATATTACGTGATTAAAAAACAAATTTTAATATATAGATAAAGAAACTAAACATTCGTAAATATTTTTCAGCTGATAGGATTATAAAAATTTTCACTGAGGTTTTTTCAGGCAATATTACGTAGTAAAAAAAGAAATTTTAATAAATAGATTAAAAAACTAAATATTCGTAAATATTCTTCAACTGATAGAATTTGAACTGTTAAAAGAAATTTTCATTCAGGTTTTTTCAGGTTATATTAAGTGTTTAAAAAGAAATTTTTAATATTTTTATAATGGCGATGCTGCAAAAAAAGGGGAATTTACAAAGAAATATTTTAGTAATCAGCATTAAAGTTTTCAGTGTTTAATTTAAAAATTTCCAATTTTGTTTTTAAGTATTTCTTTACAAATTTGAATTTTACTTCAAAAATTTAATAAATCAGAATAGAATTTGAACTGTCAAAAGAAATTTTTCATTGGGTTGTTTTCAGGTTATATTAAGTGGTTAAAAAAGAAATTTTAATAGATAGATAAAGAAGCGAAACATTTGTAAATATTTTTCAACTGATAGAATTTTAATTATTAAAAAAATGAGGTTTTTGAGAATCATTGAGGGTTTTTTCAGGTTATATTACGTGGTTAAAAAAAACTTTTAATGGAGGGATAAAGAAACTAAACATCCGTAACCATTTTTCAACTGATAGAATTTAAACTGTCAAAAGAAATTTGAGATTTTTTCAGGTTATATTAAGTGGTTAAAAAAGAAATTTTAATAGACAGATAAAGATGCTAAACATTCGTAAATATTTTTCAACTGATAGAATTTGAACAGTGAAAAGAAATTTTTCATTGAGGTCTTTTCAGGTTATATTAAGTGGTTAAAAAGAAATTTTAATAGATAGCTAAAGAAACTAAACATTTGTAAATATTTTTCAACTGATAGAATTTAAACTGTCAATAGAAATTTGAGGTTTTTTTTCAGGTTATATTAAGTGGTTAAAAAAGAAATTTTATTAGATAGATAAAGAAACTAAACATTCGTAAATATTTTTCAACTGGTAGAATTTAAACTGTGAAAAGAAATTCGAAAATTTTCGAAGGTAATTTTATTATTTTTCTCTTTTTATATTTAATTGACAAAAGCGAATATTATATACAAAAGTAAATAACTTTCATTTTCATAGCAATTTTCAACTATATTTTTTCATTTAAATATGTCTTCTCTATTTTAAAATATCAAGTTTTAAATAAAAAATAAATTCATCATACGTTAAGTTGAAAAACTCGTTCTTTTTTAACTACATAAAAAAACCTCGTCCATTAAACTTACTTACTTACACATGGACGTCAATCAAAATCTTCCTTTTGCAAACTAGATTAAAATGTCTGAATCAACAAGTTTTTCTTGAAGATCTAATAAAAAAAAAATATCGAATTGAGAACTCAAATTTAAATAGCAACTTTTCTTATCATTCATTTAATGTTTTTCAATCATCAAATACAAATATTTTTTCTCGCGGTATTAAAAAAGTCTTGCTTTTTTTTTTTTCCTTCAAACTTAAAAATTTGAATGTTAATAAATCTTTAAATACAACACAGATAACGCTAACGCAGTCAAAACGGGCTATGTCGATTAAAAAATATAACTAAAAAAAAAAAAAAAAAAAAAAATCATCTCAGGATAAGGAAATTAAATTCTAAAAAAATCCCCATTCTCTGCAAGGGTGCTGCTAAAATTAAAATCATCTCTCCAGGAATCCCTTTTTCTAAAGCGGAATTCCCTAACTTTAATTGAAATTTCAATGACCGATGTCTGATACTTTATGTAAATAACGTTTTCTTTTTTTGCACTAGTTTTTCCCTAAGTTGATTTTTTTTTTTTTCCCTTTCACATCGCAGTTCTTATGTATGATCGGAGAAAAAAAGGACGAGGAAAGTTTTTAATCGCCTTTTTTAAAGCTTGAATGTTGAACTTAAAATTAATTTATTTTGGTAGGAAAACTGCAGAAATTATACCGGAGAAAAAAAGTAGCCTTATGTTTTTAGAAATGGATTGATTTGTAAAAACATAGAGGTAATTTTTAACCTTACTTATATGAACGAGGAATTAATAAATATGAAGTAACTTTGCACTAATTTTTCCCTAAGTAGATTTTTTCCCCTTTTCACATCGCAAATCTTATGGATGATCGGAGAAACAAGTAATATAAAAAAAAAAAATTTTTTTTAACTTCAATTCCTACTTTTTTTCACTATATTGCAGAAAGTCCTTTATAAATAAAGTTGAAATTTTCCTCTTACATCTGGTGCCATCTATTGGTAGATATAAACAACTTAAATCTAAAAAAAAAACTAAAATTAATTCATGAATTAATATTTGAAAAAAAAACTGTATTAACATCCAAGTGTCATCCACTACAAGTTGTATGTATGTATTTGAACTCGAATGGATAAATAAAAAGTATTTTATTAATGATTGAAAATTTGGGCAATATATATATAGGGAAAGTGGGAACTAATAGTAGGAACTGAAAAAAAAAAAAAGACGAGGAAAGTTTTTAATCGCCTTTTTAAGTTTGAATGTTGAATTATGGTTAAATTATGGTTGAATTATGGAATGTTTATTTTGGTTAGAAACCTGCAGAAACTATACCAGAGAAAAAGTAACCATGTTTTTTTTAGAAATGGATTGATTTGTAAAAAACATAGAGGTAATTTTTAACCTTACTTATGTAAATGTGGAACTAATAAATAGAAATAAATAAGAAATAAAATAAAAATTAGAAAGGGATAGAGGGGGAAACAGTTTCATTTAAAATTTCATCAGTGCGCATTGCCATTTTTTAAAGAAATTAAAATAATAAACTTTTTTCAATTTTTTTTTTTACTTTTACGCACTATTTCACTATAGCATCTAGAGAGGGGTGGCCAATCCGCTGCCCGCCTAGAACATTTTTCAGGCCCGTGAGATTTATCACACTTTTTTGCAAAATATATTTATTTTAATGGCCAAAATAGCGAAATCCAATGTATTAAAAATACATTATTTGTGCATTATTACATTATTTGTGTCGATTTTAAAATAATATTCTTGCAAATATATGACAGATATTACCTGTTTTATTTATGAGTTAACAGAATAAGTAAATTACATTCTGAGAACTCATGATACGCGTACATCTTGGAACATCTAATATAGCATGTTGTAATATGAATATAAAAATGTCTGTAGTGGGTTTAAATGTAATATGGGTATATATAATTTTATATGCAGCCCGCAGAGTTATAATGCATTTCCAAAGTTGCTTGCACGATTATTTGGGTTGGCCACCCCTGATCTAGAACCTTGTAGTCTGAACTAGTAAAAAATATGAGTATGGACATAAAATTACTATAGCAAATAGCTTTTTCAGGAGATAAATTTAATTATTTTTAAGTATCAGATAAATTCATAAAAGCTTCTTCCTCTTCATTGGCGCTAAAAAGTAGTAGTTGTCGCAAAAAAGTTTTACTTCATAGCCATCTGCCAGTTTGGTTTGTCGTTCTACAGTCGTCATATGCACACGAGGGCTAATTAGACCGGGACATACAGCTTAAAGTGGATTCCGAACCAGAAAAAAAATACATGCCACCGCCAGGATTCGAACCTCAAGCCTTTGATACCGAAGGCAAGAGCGATAGCCACTTGGCCACCAGGGCGCATGCGATCTGCCAGTTGTCGAGACAGGATATGTTTTCTTTTACGATTGCTAAGCTTTAAACTGATTTATTGCATTGAGCAAATAATGAAAAATATTATTTGAGAATTTTCATAAAAATTACTTATTCTTTTAAGTAACAAAATTAGCCGTTTTTTAAGCTATTAGACATTAAAAAAATTTTTTTAGTGTATATATTATTAGTAAAATAATAAAAAATTACATTCATTCAAATGCATTTTAAAAGATACCGTTTTAATAATGACGAACTCTATTCTCTGAAGGGTTATTTTTACTACTGATTAAGGTTTAAAGGAACTTCTACAAAAATCTTTTTTAATATTGTTAAATATTAAATTTTAATATTAATATTAGTAAATTTTGGGTAAATAGAGAGAAGTTTCAAATAGTTAAATGACTTGATATAACTGAACTGCTATATTCACGAATGTGTAAATGTAATCTAAAAACATTTTTAGAGGGTTATAATTTATAGAAGTCATTGCTAATAATATTAAACTGGTAATTAAATAAACATATTCATATTTTAAATTAAAATAATAATGTTTGTTTAATGTTATCAATCTTTTTTTTAATATCAGTAAATTTTTTTAACAAATTTCTATAGAATTAAATTTACGGATAAAAAAAATCTAGCTATTCTTCAAATTTGTACGTAAAAATGAAAAACCCCACAGGGTTTTCCCTAGAAATACTTCACTAAAATCTAAAACGATATGCAACAAAATAACAATAATAATGACCAGTTTTCTCCGAAGGAAAGCAAAAACCGTTAAAACATCGCCAAAACTGAATGAAAACGATGAATGAAATTAACAATGAAAAAGCATGGACAGTAAATTTAACAACAACAACAAAAAATAAAAGAAGATTGCTAGCTTTCATTATGCGATCTTATCATCCTTTAGCCAATTTGAGATTAAATCTCATCTGTACGTGAATCTACTGCTGAGTCCGTAGCGCGTAAAGGCTTACAAGAACATTTCCGAAACACGGCACGATGGCGCTTTCGAAAAATCACTTTACAATCCAAACTTGGAAGAAAAAGGTCTGACATCAAAATTCATTCACAACTTCTACAAGCCGAATGAATCGTTTTTACTTCTTTGTTAATAATCAGAGCTTGGCGTGATTCAAAATAAAAAACGTTTTCTTCCAAGTAAACTTTAAAAACTAGCAATATTTCGTCCTCGTTGAAGATTGTCACGTACAGGAGCTACTTAAATGGGTCAATCTCTTAGTCTTTGTCACTGGCTTGGAAATCCTGTGAGCAATTATTACAAATGAAGAATTATTGTGAAAAAAAAAAGAAAGAAAAGAAAGAAGATATTGTTTAACGGTGGGGTCTTTGTAGCTTCTCCATGTTTAGTTCCGCTTGCTTGGCGAAAAGGTGAATCAGACTTGTTATAGTAAAAAAAAAAATCTCGACCTGAAACCGTTGAAGGATCTTTCAGCGTTGTCGTTAAGATTAAAACGATAGATTAAGGACTGTGTCACTTCTTAGGTTTATTTCTTTACATTCATGCTGTTACATTTCTTGGATTAATTATGTCCTTTTATGTCATAGTAATCGCGTTAAAGTCATTTTCTTTAGTTGTTGTTGGGCACAATATGAAGACACAATTCTTTGTTAATGTAGTCTTTGGAGTAGTAAAAATACCGGGAAAAAAGATAAAAAAACGTATCAAATATTTAGTCAGTCGGGTTTGTATGACCTGCTTTTAAACCTGCATGCTATTTTAAATATGACCTTTTTCTATAGCTTACTAATGAAAGGTAGGACTGTTTAAGAAATAGAAAACTACAATTCACTATATATTTGATTAACTTAAGTAAAAATAGAACTAATATTTTACATTTTTCTTAATGATAAATGTGATAAATAAATAAAAAATACTTTTCAAACTTTTTACATTTTGTTTTATGTGATGACTGTAATTACAAAAGGAACTGATTATATATTGTGAAAGGAACTGACCATATATTGTTGAATCAAATTCAATATCTACTACATTTATAGTAGAGATATTGAACTTGATTCAACAATATATATTCAGTTCTATCCAAATTCGAAAAGAGATATAGAGTCTATATCTCTTTCGCATTTGATTCCTTGGCAAAAGAAATATGATTAACTGTTCTTGAAGCGCATGATTTGAAGTTTACAGTAAATATTTTAATAGTGAAAGAAGTTTATAAACTAGTTTATAATGAGATAATAATTGGAAATACTAAATTTGAATAGATAAAAAGCTGACACCAAGGAAATTCCGATATTTATGTTTATGATCATTTCAGTGCACGTTTTGTCCATTTTTGATTTCAAAATCGATGTATAGAGGAAGGTGGGTTTGGTTTTCACTAAATATTAAAATCTCACATTGTAAAAAGCTACTTAATCAATCAGATCAATCAGCCAATCAAACTTCATGACTGGCTGGCGTTTAAGTAGCCACTAAAAACTTCCCTTAAAAGGAATTTAAAGATGCAAATAAAAACAATTTAAGGTAGTTTAAAATGTTCAATATTTTTCATTCCTACAAACAATTATACAGATATTAAAAAAAAAAAATAAAAATATTTTTAATTTCAATTAACATTGAATGATCTCCAAATATTTTCAAATATTTGGGAAATAAATTTAAATATCGTATGCAAAACTTTTGCAAAAGATTTTTATCTAGTAAGTGCTTTTATATCTCTTATAAGTAGTTAGATAGTCTAGCATAAATCTAATAATCTAATAGAAGCATCACAAAAAAAAATGTATTCGGATGAAATATAAATTTCAGTAAAAAAATCTATGCACACTATCTATGTGACACACAACTTGCTATTCCTTATGCTAAGTAATAAAAAAAAATATCTTTTTCTAAGTGTAAAAATTCTGTAAAAAAAAAAAAATCATAAAATTTCAAAAAAGTCTCAGATAAAGGGGGGAAAAAAGAGGAATCATCGTATTTCTATCTGTCGTTGATACTGGTGGTTCTATTCGAAAAATAACTATATATTTTTCTGTTCCATTCCATCCATATCGTTTTACCGATCAACGATGGAGGTTCATAATAATGAGCACCCTTTCGAGTAATGTTTCGCGAGCTGCAATCATGTCATACATCCAATTACTTTTCTCCTAATGTCCTTCAAAGATTCTGTTACAGAACAGATAACTGGAAGTTGCACCACTTGGATATTCTGTTACCTGATGCCGGTATAAAAACTTGAAAAAGTGCACAAGAAAAATTCCAGCCTGGATAAGATCCCCTCATTTTTTAACGGTAACAACTACCTGGAAATGTAATATTTATTTTATATTCTATTTCAAAAAAAAAAAATATTTTTTTAAAATATCTCGCCATGAAAAGGAAAAAAAAAAAAGAAAAATGAAATATAAGTTAAGAAAACCTGAATTTTTGCTTGAAATTCATAGGAAAAAATCGTAATTTTTTTGGCAGAAAGATTTATAAATTTTAATTGAAAAGCATATAAGATATCGGAAATATCTTTATGCTTTTTGAAATTATAATTTATAAATCTGGCATTTTGGACATTAATGGCATATGCCATTGAAGTCCATGTCCATATGTTTACAATTATAATTTTAAAGTGAAACTATTTCTTTTTTTGTATTTGGGAGAGGTTGCAATGATGATTTATGTCCCCATTTGTAGGATAGTAATGTCTTATATCTTTATTTTTATTCGAGTTTGGATTAATAATTTTTGCATGTGGTTACGGTGATGCTAACTGAGAAAGTTAAAAATGCCAATTCACTTATTCGGTAGTGATCGCATGTTAATGAGTAGTTAAAGTAAAATTAAATATTAACTTGTTATAATGAGACTCCAAGACTCACAACAATACTGTCTTAGGTGTGCGATATCTTAAATATTCTATAAGAAAATCTTACAAAGCCTTTCAAATTTTTCAAGTGGGCTACAAAAATACCATAAATGGTAACAATACTGGTTTTCTATACTGGGGAGCATCAATTTGTTGTTCCTTTGTTGATTGAGTATTGTTACTCGATGAAAACCTGTGAGAATATGTATTTAAAATTTTAAATGTATTCTTTGAAAATCTAAGTTCACTACATTGATACTTAAAAATGTGATTACAAAAGGTGTTTAAAGTCAACTATGGGCTCTTTACTGAAATTGTAATAATCAATAAAACGAAAATATAAAATTTTTTTCACATCATTTTTAAATTAAACTACATATTGTTATTAATAGCCTTTTATACAATGATAACCAACTGAAAACAGTTTAAAATTTCACAAAATTATCATTCTTTAAAAAATCCACTAACACAGTTTTTAAAAATAAAATGAAACAATAAATTATTTCTCACATACAGATGTTTTAAATTAATTATAAAAATATCATAAATAGAGTTCTAACACAGGGAGAACCAAATTAACTTTATGTGTTTTATATGTGTAAAAATTATTTTAACGAGGTAAAATTGTGTCTTAAAAAGAGACTGTGTTTTGTGACTCAACATAGAATGCCGTCGGCATTTCTGAAGAAATGACATAAGTTTTTTTAAACATAGGCATAACAATTATTCTCATCATCTTTTATGAAATTGACTTCAAACATGATCCTCAACATAGTTTTCCAATGCAATGAAAAGAAACAAATAGATTTTCTACCTGATGATCCCACCCCCTTCCAAAAAAAATGTTGTCTGAATAAAAACAAAGACACTATCACCAAAATAATTCTCGAGTGAGTGGTTGTTGTTCGTGAAATAACATACTAATTTAATTAACCATATCGCGCAGCAATTCTCATCATCTTTTATTATTATTCGTCAATAGAGTTTTAATACAATGATAATCAAACAAACAACATGTTACCTGAAGTGTATTGATGATCCCCCCCCAAAAAAGAGTTTTAATAAAAACAAAGACACTTCTTCCAAATTATTCCTTCTACTAAATTATTTAAGCATATGGCATAGAAGTTCTCTTCATTATCTTTTATTAAATTGATTTCGTATGATCATCAATAGAGGTTTTAATGCAGTGAAAATCAAACCAAAGAATTTACTATGTGAGTCAAGCTGTTGATCCAAAAAGGAGTCCGAACAGAAACAAAGAGATTGCCTGCGAAACATACCCTGTCAACGAGTCGAGGCGAGGAGATAGAACAATCAAAATGCGGATTTCGTACTTTCTCTCTCTCCCCCCCTTCAAATCACTCATGTAAGAAAATGCGCTTTAGTGATATCGCAAAATATGGTAAAAGTTTCATCGTAAATTTTAGCTTTAGTGTTTCTCATTTCCTGTTTTGGTTCTCCGATTTTGACACAATAACGATGCCAGCGACAAGGATATATCACGTCGATTGGGGGAACAAAAAAAAAAAAAAAAAGAAAATTCTAGATTTTATTGTTTGTCTACTTTGGTTCTCGTTGGATCATTTTTTGATGCACGTTAATTGTCAATCATCACTTTCAGTTTTGAACAGGAGGTGGTTGGGGATGGTGTTTCGACTGTTTGATGAATGAATGATGTATTCAACAACCGTTTCTTCATTGTCCATTTTGAAAAAATAACTAATTGTAATTTTAAATTTTACTTTATTCTAAAAATTATTAGTTGCTTTTTTATTTTAAAAGATTGTATCGGACTAAAAGCTAAATATTCTCTTCTTTTTCTTCATTTATGTAACCGCCCCATGGTGAGCTAATACCGTCTGCCTACTGGCATACTTCGAGGCAGGAGATTCTTTTATGGGGTAGGGTTTCTTTTTTTATGGGGTAGGGGTGTCAGCCCTACGTTCAATATTCTACAGTTATATTAGGCAGAGTGCTACGGTTTAATGTCCGAATCACTAAAAAACATCCATAACACAGCCGGCACTCGAACCCGAAACTTGTGGCACCGAGTGATAATGAGCGCTGGTTACTCGACCATCAGGTCCCTATATACATATATATAATAAAATAAAAATAAATAAAAATTTAAAAATATTAAAAATAATTTTAAAACATGAAATAAGACATGATATTTGCATACGAAAAATAGAAATCATTCTTTCATTTTGTATTGGGTTAAATGACCTAAACGAAATTTATGTTACGATGTACAATGTTTAAAATTTATCATAAGATAATAGAAATTATGTTAGGTAATGTTATAGAAATTAAAATGGATTGAAATAATCTATTATGTAAAAATTGAATTTAAATAATCCTCTTCCTTTAAAATCTAAAGTATATATTGAGGTACATATATACCATTAAATATCACTTAAAATATCATATATTTATTGTTTAAAAAAAACTACACATATTATTTTAAAATTTAAAATAATTTAATTTTTGCGTAATATTTTAAAATATGGCATAAGACATTTTAAACTTTAATACTTTCTTAAGAAAAGAAAAACAGAAATCATTGTTTAATTTTAATGATGGGCTAAACGAGCTAAACGAAATTTACGTTATGATCTACAATATTTAAAATTTAGCATAAGAACTACATCTCGAAAATTTAAGACTACTAAAAGGAGTGGGAAAAATACAAAACCTCCTTACGTCACCTTAAATGTAAAATGTAAAAATATGTAAAAAATAATGTAAACGTAAATGTGAAAATGTAAAATCATCTAATGTGAAAAAAAAAAAAAGTTTCAACATGTTGCAAGGGATTTATGATTTTCTGTAATTTTAACATTCTTAGCAGTAAAATGTTGTTCAAGTTTAATGAAATTCCAGTGTATGAGATGTTTTGTGAAAATACAATATAAAATATTTACTAAATTTATTAAACCATAATTATAATAATACAACATAGAACAATGATAATTAAGAGATTACATTATTATTTGTATTCTGTTGTTTTGTGGAGAAAATTCTAAATATAATATCTAAAAACAATGAATAAAGGATTCATTAAAGATATAACACGGCGCTCTTAACAAGGCAATTATTTTTCAAAAATGCGTTACAATTTTAGAAACGTATCAGATAACCTTCATTTAAAAATACGATATTTATCTGTAATATTTGCTATACTCACTAGGCTTGTTAATTAAACAATATTTAACAATAATAGAATTCTATGTTTAACTTTTAAGAACGCACATATTATTTACGACGTAAAAGCAATATTTTTCAATAAACTATTCAATGTTATTACTCCACTTTTCATAAACAACTTGACATTTAAAATATTTTACAATTAAACCACAGTTACAGAATAAGAAATTCGTGTTGGAGCAGAGATGTATTAGATAATCCTTGGTTAAAAATGCGATATTTATCTGCAATTATTTACTATACTCACTATGCTTGATAATCAAACATTATTCTACAATAATAAAATTCTATTTTTAATTTTAGAACACAAATATTACTTACGACGTAGAACCAATATTTTTCAAAAAACTATTCAATGTTATTACTCAATTTTTCATAAACAACTTGACATTTAAAAATATTTGACAATTAAACTACAGTCACAGAATAGGAAATTCGTGTTAGAACAGTTTCAAAACAGGAAGAAATCAAATTATTAAATCATTCTATACTCCATCAATATCCTTTGCAACCCCGTGAAATAAAAGTCACACCATCATTGGAGGAAATTACATTTTTCTCAATTAACCACCTGCCGCCACATTCACAGAAGAATCACAGATTCGCGACAGCAAGATATTCATCACTAATTTTTTCCTTTTGATTCAAGTTTTTTTTTTGCACGGCTGTCATCTGGCTGTTGACGATAGGGATTGGCCAATTAAAGGAGTTGACAGGCAAGCGTTGCATCAGGTCGAAATACAATGATAGGTAATTTGAAGTTGGCTGACACAGCAAAGCTGGCAAAGAGAGATTTTTTCATTGTACATAATGAACTAACGATAATCTGCAACCGGTGTTTATGTCCAAAGAAGGTTTTTGTTTTTGGTAATGAGAAATCAGGGTTCATGAGCCGGGTCTTTTGTTCAATAACGTATGATAAACGCTAACAGATGGGTAATTTAGAGATACCATTTGTAAAGACTGTTTGGCTATCGAAAGCTATGAAACAAGAGTTCTGTTTAATGGACCATCACGTTATATTAAATGGTTTGACCACTGTTATCTATGGTATCCATAAGTTGTTTCTGTTTGTAAGTAATGAGTAGTTATTTTGAAATGTGTGTTTGTACTACGAAAATAGTGTTAAGTTTATATCTAATAAAATAATGGACATTTGTTCTTTATTACTTTTGCAGAATAATTATGTTAGTATGTTAATAATCCGTAAAAAGTAGCTTAAAATTTCAAATTTATACGTATTTATTGATGAAGTAATTTAATTCGCCAAAACAATTGTTTGAAATAATAAAAACATTGCGAATTTTTTGGAAAAGCCTTTACTTTCTTTATATAACGTACCTAAGTGAATGGTCAGTAGTATAGTTAAATATGTAATATTGGTTCAATGATTGTCATACTATAACTTTTCTATAAATATATTTTATTTTCTCTTTAAATATATGAACGTTGACTTCGTTTTTTATCAATTCAAAAAAATATTTCAATGATAAGGAATTCTGCATGATTTAATACCAACGTATTTTTAAAAAGTTTACAAAAATGTTTTAGAAGTACAATAACTGACAAGAT